>JASDQU010586370.1:490-11240 GCA_032191745.1 Picea mariana | reverse complement strand
GTGATAGAGGCAGGTTGCTGTTTCTTGGTAAAACAAGTTGAACTGTATGTAATAAATATGACAGCATGGTCAGAGGGAGAAAATGCAGAGATGTAGAATATAAGCTTGACAGAGAAGAAATGGTGAAATGAGCAGACTGTACGAGAACCTAAGAGCATGAGAAGAACAGAGGAAGAGCAGATGGAAAGAGACAACAAGTGGAGCCGAGCATGAATAGACAGAAGCAGAGTAGAATTGCAGAACAGAGAAGAAGTGGTAAGCTTTGATATGTCTGTATTGTTGTAAAGTATTATTCAAGCAAAGTTTTAGAAACCAGGGTGGTAGGGTGGTGCTAGGGAGGACTGTTGTCCTCAAAGTTTCAAGTGGGTGCTTGAACACATGGAGTTGTAGCTTCCATCTGGTTGCAGCCAGAAAAACCAGGGTGGTAGGGTGGTGCAGGGGAGAACCATTGTTCTCTGTTATACAGGTTGGTGCTTGTGTGACTGGAAGTTGGTGCTTCCATCTAGTTGGCGCTGGAACACTCGGTGAGTTGGTGCTTCCTTCTAGTGGGTGCTAGAGAAACCAGGGAGTTGGTGCTCCCAACAAGTTGCAGCTTGTAAAATAGAGGTGGTAGCCTCACAAAGAGTTGGTGTTGATAAGAATGATAATGTACAAAAAATAAAGACTACTTATCATATTAAGAAGAAGAGGTTTTCTCCCTTTATGGATTTCCACAGGAATATCTGTTTCTGTATACTTCATGTGTGTGATTGATGTTGAATACTCTATTGCTTACTTCCTTGAACTATTGTGATCATCATTGAGTGTTCTGTAATGAGTTTAAAATGGGTATAATTGTTTAAGCACAATAACAATTGATTCACCCCCCCCCTCTCAGTTGTCTAGCAGGATGTGCTTGTGGCTGAGCACAAGGTGAACGTGTGAATTCCCAAAGAGCTAGGTGCATCGTCACGAGACAGATGAAGATGATGTATTAGCCTCCTCTGAGCAGAGAGTTGATGATGAACTCCAGATGACTCTCCTGTGTAATGTAGTGAGAAAGAAGATCTGTTGAGTGGACGTGCCTGTGGACGAGCACAAGTGAACATGATCCTAGTGGCTGAGCACTAGTGAGAGTGGTTCTCTTGTGTAATGCAGTGAGATATAGATATGGACATCCCTATGGATGTGCCCCTAGTGGCTGAGCACTAGTGGGTGTAATAGATCTCTTGCTATATTGTTCAAGAGTCAGACCTGCCTGTAACCCTAATTGTAATGTAAAGGGTACAGGTCGGCCCCACCTTAATGTAATTGATAATTAATGTAAAATATAATTAATCTGGTAATATTAATTATATTATGAGATAGAGAGGTCGACCCTGTTGAGCCAATAGACACTTCTGTTGACAGGTCAAGTCTAATATAAGTAAAGGTAAATTCCCCATTGAGGAATCATATCTTTTGTGTGAGTTTGGAAATTTCAGCAAGTACATCTTCTTGGGAAAAGTGTGCACCTCTCTTGGGCGCTAGTCTTCTAGGGTTTGCCAACACCCTCTTGTGTGCTAGTTTTTCTTTGTGATGAAGGTCTTTCTCTTGAAGAATATAACAAAGGATTTGGCTGGGTTTTCTTT
This sequence comes from Picea mariana, assembly GCA_032191745.1. NCBI lineage: Eukaryota > Viridiplantae > Streptophyta > Pinopsida > Pinales > Pinaceae > Picea > Picea mariana. The sequence goes on along the minus strand of JASDQU010586370.1, from coordinate 9,630 downwards.
CCTTGTTGAGAAGGGTTTCCCAGGATACTTCTTGTGTTCTTGTGCATGGTGTTTCTTCTTGTGATCTTGGTTGCTGCAACATAATTGTTTATGGTTTAGGTTAAATGCTAAAAAGGAATGGACTTCATGCTTAAACCTTGCTTATTGAAAAATCAATAGGGTTGACAAAACCTATGCGAGGATGGGTTAAGGCTTTTAAGCCTGTAACCTTACACAATGCCATTGAACGCACTAGAGATCTAGTTGGGGCAGCCAACAAGAATAGGTTGACACCTAAACCTCCAATCATTACAAGGAGCCGAGATGCTGAACATATTGACAAAGGCAAGGGGAAGATGGACGAAGCCACAAGAAGAGAGTTAAGAAGGAAGAAACTATGCTTCACCTGCAAAGAACGATGGTAGCCAGGTCATAGGTGTTTGGGCGAAGGGAAAATTCACTATATAGAAGTGGTTATTGACAGTGAAGAAGAGACAGATAATGAGGAGAGTGGATTTATCCATAACATACAATTGGGCCACAGGGAGGAAGAACAAGCCTTGCATGCGTAGGGTGATAAGGTGCCTTCACATCATGTGGAAGGCCTCAAGAAGGTTACTATTGCATCTATGAGTGGAGTGCCTAAGTTCAACACTTTTAGGATGAAAGGAGTTGTACAGGGGCAACGAGCTACAATGTTGATTGATGGAGGAGCTACTCACAATTTCATTGATGTTGCCATGTTATCAAGGAGACACATCCCTACAATAGAGTTTGAGGGGTTCTTGGTCGAAGTAGCAGGAGGGCGCACTATGGCTTGTGACAGGTACATTCCACAGATGAGTTTGACATTAGGTAGGTACACCTTGATACAAGATTTTTATGTGGTGGACATTCCAGACACCGATATGTTATGAACATTAAATATCCATAAATAGATATTCATAACATAATAATAGTTAATAAATAATAATTATTAATAATGAAAGGTCATGTCTCAAAGGACATGACTATTGGTAAAGGGCACCCCTGCGTGGGTATATAAGCAGGCCCTCATTTCTCAATTGTAATCATCTCATATCTTATATCTTATCTATTCATTTATTATTTACAGTCCTATATGGATTACCTTGTTATATTCCAAGTATTTTGGATTATTCTTGTGTGAGCGAACTTTGTTCGTCTCACGATATCATATTAGAGGTGTAGTGGCTTAGTACCTTGGGACCAATTACCACCTGTTGAATTTTAATGATTGCTCAAGCACATGTAGTTTCTTTTCAATTTAGCATGAACTTGAACTATAAACAATGCAACAACACAATAGCTGCAGTAACCAAGATCACAAGAAGAATAACCATGCACAAGACACAAGACGTTATCCTGGGAAAACACTTTTCAACCAAGGGAAAAACCTAGCAGCCCTTTACTATATTGCCAAGAGAAGAACCTTCACACCATAAACCCTAGCGCACATAAGAGGGTGCTCTATGACCAAGAAAAATAGTGCATAAGAAAAGTGCGCACCAAATTTCAGCTCACCAAGCTAAGCGTTGAGTGAATGAGATATGATCCACAATGAGGATGTAATCTCTCTTATAAATGCACGACCTAACTCATCAAATAGATGTGTCTATTGGCACAATAGGGCCGACTTGTACAACTCAATAATATAATTAATCTTTTACAGAATATTAATTATCTTTACACAGTAGAGCCGACTTGTACCCTTTACAATACAAATTAGGTTTTCACAATAGTCATACTATTTGACAATATAGCAAGGGGTCTCACACACATCCTCTAGTGCTCTGCCACTAGGGACAAGTCAACATGTGCTCAACCACAAGGGACGTCACTCTCAAATAGATCAACTCAACTAAATCCATAGGAGTACGAACTGGAGAGCCACTCAAGTCAACTCAACTAAGTCCATATGAGTACGGCAGGAGACCATCTCAAGTCATCTCAACTCAGTTCAGAGGATCACGATAAGAGACCAACACAAGTCATCTCATCTCAGTCCAGAGGAGTACGACTCACCTATCACATAGGTTTTCTCACAGATCATCTCAACTTAGTCTAGAGGAGTACAATCTGGATAATGTCTCATGAAGCTGCAATCATCAATACTCCCTCTCAGCTAGGGAGGCATTCTCCACTAGGCCAAGTCTCTCACGGAAGTACCCGAACTTCGTCTTGGCAAGCGGTTTGGTGAAGACATCTGCAACCTGCTCGTGTGTAGAAAGGTATTGCACATGTACTGCTTTCATCTGCACCATATCTTTGATGTATTGGTATTTGATCTCGATGTGTTTTGATTTATTGTGAAACACTGGATTCTTTGAGAGCTTCACACAACTCTGGCTATCTCGGTGGATAACGGTGGAATCCATCTCATGTCCAAATAAGTCTGCAAGGAGCTTGCAAAGCCACACTGCTTTGCGAACTACCACACATCATGCAATGTACTCTGCTTCTGCGGTACTCAAAGCCACAAAAGTCTGTTTCCTGCAGCACCAAGAAACCAGGGTAGATCCCAAAGTAAAACAACAACCGGAGGTACTCTTCCGGTCCACTACGCTCCCTGCCCAATTTGCATCGACATATCCCTGCAATCTCATGCTTACACTGGAGGCACATCTCACTCCATAACTAACTGTGTCTCGTAAATATCTCAACACATGTTTCGCTGCTATCCAGTGTGCCTGTCTCGATTGACTGAGTACACTCACTGCATAGCATATATCAGGTCTGGTGTTAACCAGATACATCAATGATCCAATCAACTATCTGTAAAGATGTGGATCAATCTCGCCTAAATCAAAGGAAGTCTCGTTTTGTTTCTTCAGATTCATTACCATCGGTGTAGGCATGGGCTTGCAGTCTGTCATCCAAATTTCTTCAATATCTCAACTGTGTATTTCCCCTGACTCAGGAGAATCTCATTAGTCCTCTGCCACACTTCTAGTCCCAAGAAGTAGTGCATCATACCAAGGTCCTTCATTTCGAATTCAAAAGCCAATGCATGCTTGCATTTAACAATAAGGATTTTTGAACCGGTGAGGAATATGTCATCAACATATAGGACCAAAATCAAGCACTCGTCACCAACAATGTTGTAGTATAGGTTGGGATCAACAACACTCTTGCTGAAGCCCAAACTCATCAAGTATCCATTAATGTTCTCATATCAAGCACGAGGTGCTTGCTTTAGTCCATACAGGGCTTTCTTCAACCTGTAGACATGAGACTCCTTCTCATGTATCACGAATCTATCTGGATGCACGATGTAAACTTCTTCCTCAATTTCTCCATTGAGAAAGGCCGTCTTCACATCCATCTGATGTAGTCTCCAACCCATGGATGCGGCAATGCCAATAATCGTACGGATGGAATTGTATCGGGCAACACGAGAAAATGTCTTCTCATAATCTATTTCCTCCACCTGAGAGAATCCTCTAGCTACAAATCTCGCTTTGTACTTCTCGACACTTCCATCAGCTGCATGTTTGATCTTATAGAGCCATTTGGAAGTCACTACAGACTTCCCTTTCGCTCTCGAAACAATATCCCACACATCATTCTTCATGATGGACTGATACTCTTCGGTCATGGCATCTTGCCAAACCTGTTGACCTGTTGCTTCTCCATGAAAAGAAGGCTCAATATCAATGATGTGGCTCATAGCTGAAACATAGCTCGAAAATCTTTGTGGTCTCTTGCTCTCTCAAAATGTACCACGAGGAGCTGCATGTCCCTCTGCCACCTGCAGACTTTGTTGAGCCCATGCATGCCTCTTCTAGCCTACTGCAATGTCTCTAGGAACATCAACTGGAGCTACAGGATCAACTGGATCAATAACTGTCTCCCTCTGGATTGGTGAAGGGGGAGAAGGTACTGTCTCTTCTTTCTTCTCGCTATCAATCTCCATGTGAGATTATCTGGATCTTCGGAAGGCTAACTCTTCCTCAAAGGTGACATCTTTGCTACCCTCGATTTGTCTTTGGCCATGGATGTAGATCCGGTATTCCTTCGAAGATTCACTGTACCCCAAAAATTTACCCTTTCTGCCTGAGGGGTCTAGCTTGGTCCTCTTTTCCTTGGGTACATGAATGCATATTGAACACCCAAATATCTTGAAGTGTCCAACCTCAAGCTTCACTCCGGTGAAAGCTTCTTTGGGAGTCATGTTCTTTACAATCTTATGAGGACTCCTGTTTTGAACGTACACCACTGTCATGGATGCCTCTGCTCTCTGCAAGACATCATAAAGAAGCCTTTTGTCCACAAGTTCTGCTAGCTCTACTTTCTTCTCAAATAGTTTGACTCCCCTTGAGTCAAGTGACTCCCTCTGAAGTCTGAAGGATAAACATCTGTCTTGGAGGAAATTTTGACATCATCCTTTTTCATGTGTTGCTATCCTGGAGACATCCAATGCCTTCTTAGGTCCTCTACTGCATGTACAATACTTTACTAAGCAAGGAGAAATATGGCTCCCTTACCAGGGATCATGGCCCTTCAATAAGAAATCTGGCCTCCCGTACTAGGATAATAACCAAGATGGCCACTCGTAGGGATAACAACCAAAATGGCCTCCTGTACTAGGGATATCGACCAACCAAGAAGCAAATTAGATTCTCGTACCAGGGATAATGGTCCAAGTCATGAGTGTGCCCATACCAGGGATAATACCCTTCATTATCAAATGCAAGCTACTACAGAGTAATGGTGAAATCAAATAAGGAATGTAGTACAAAACTTACCTTAGTCTACAATCATGCTCAATCTTGCTTTTGGTCCTCCTAAGTGCAGTCTTCCCATAGACGATCAAACTGAGGTAAATCTGCTCTTCCACTAATACTTTGAATGAAAGGTTCCCAATGGCTTGGAAGAGCATTCAGAGTAATCATGACAAGTTCTCTGTCTGTTATGGTTTCTCCAATGGCACCTAACTGATCTCTGATCTCTGAAATCTTCATGAAGAAGTTAGCAGTGGTGTCATCTTTCGTGATTGAGTAGATGATTATCTTCCTAGCGTTGACACCATCTGTCTACCATTCAACCTTCTCTTCATCGGTTGCTGTTGCTAGTAGAGTTCCTTCTATCAATCTTAATAGGTCACTCTCTTCTAGAGTGATGTGTAATCTTGACTTCCAGGCGCTGAAGTTGCTTGATCCATCAAGCCTATCTTCCACCAAAGTTCTGTTCTTCATGGCTTGCAGATTCTTCACAAACCCTAACGTCTAGGCTAGAAACCCTTGCTTCAAAAAACCGAACGGCTAGGCTAGGCTAGAAACCCTAGGCTTCGTTGGACTTATTGCCAACAAGAAGCCTTGGAGAGTCAAAAGAACCCAAGTGAGATGCAAGAATTTCCCAACGACCTGCAGAAATCCTAGAAACCAAAATCTGCAGAAACCCTAGGGCCGAAAATCCAAACTTCTTCAATTTTCAATCTGAGAGTTGCAGGTGATGCACTGGACTAGGCCGTACCTGCATGTGAAGAATTTAGGCCCAACACTTCAAGGGAAAGTGCTAAAACTAACTTGACAAGGAAAAGGGTAAGGGCCGTTTTTGTAGTTGCAGTAAGAAGGTGACAACTAGCTTGGAAAAGTGATGGAGTAGCTTGTGCAATGGCTCTTTCAGGAACACTGCTTTGATACCATGTTGAATTTTAATGATTGCTTAAGCATATGTAGTTTCTTTTCAATTTAACATGAACTTGAACCATAAACAATGCAACAACACAATAGCTACAGTAACCAAGATCAGAAGAAGAATAACCATGCACAAGACACAAGAAGTTATCCTGGGAAAACCCTTCTCAACCAAGGGAAAAATCCAACAACCCTTTACTATATTGCCAAGTGAAGAACCTTCACACCATAAACCCTAGCGCACATAAGAGGGTGCTCTATGACCAAGATAACTAGTGCATAAGAAAAGTGCGCACCAAATTTCAGCTCACCAAGCTAAGCGTTGAGTGAATGAGATATGATCCACAATGGGGATGTATCTCTCTTATAAATACATGACCTAACTTATCAAATAGATGTGTCTATTGGCACAATAGGGCCGACTTGTACAACTGAATAATATAATTAATCTTTTACAGAATATTAATTATCTTTACACAGTAGAGTCGACTTGTACCCTTTACAATACAAATTAGGGTTTCACAATAGTCTTACTCTTTGACAAGATAGCAAGGGGTCTCACACACATCCTCTAGTGCTCTGCCACTAGGGACAAGTCCACATGTGCTCAACCACAAGGGACGACACTCTCAAACAAATCAACTCAACTAAATCCATAGGAGTACAAACTGGAGAACCATCTCAAGTCAACTCAACTAAGTCCATAGGAGTACGACAAGAGACCATCTCAAGTCATCTCAACTCAGTCTAGAGGAGCACGACAAGAGACCAACACAAATCATCTCAACTCAGTCAAGAGAAGTACGACTCTCCTATCACATAGGTGTTCTCACAGATCATCTCAACTCAGTCCAGAGGAGTACGATTTGGAGAATGTCTCATGACGCTGCAATCATCAACACCACCAACTATAAAACCATGGAAATGTCCTTCAATATAGAAGAAGGGAAGAGGGTCATGCTCAAGGGAATGACAGGAGAGTCGCCTAGAGTTGTGACTGCCAAGAAAATGCATGCTATATTTAGGCATGAGGAGGTGGCCTATGCAACTGAATGCTTTGTTATGGAAGCAAGGGATGGAGAACACAAGCAGTACCCTCTAGACATGCAGAAAATCCTTCACAAGCACAAAAGGGTGTTTGAACCGATTCCTCCAGGTCAACCACCAGATAGAGGGTTTGAGCACATTATAGAATTGGAGGAAGGGGCCAAACCAGTCATCACTACACCTTATAGACACCCCAAGAAGCGCAAGGACGAGATAGAGAGCGCCATCAAAGGATTGCTAGCCATGGGACATATCAGACCAAGTTCAAGCCCATTTGCATCATCAGTTGTGTTGGTAAAAAAGAAGGATGGGACTATGCGCATGTGCATAGATTATAGAACACTRAATAAGAGAACTATCAAGAACAGGTATCCCATTCCCAGGATCGATGAATTGTTGGATGAGCTACATGGTGCAGTATACTTCACGAAAAATGATTTGCGTTCTGGATACCATTAGATTAGGATGAGGGACCAAGACATACATAAGACATCCTTSATATGCCACTTTGGACATAATGAGTTCCTTGTCATGCCTTTTGGCTTGAYCAATGCACCAACCACTTTTCAGTCTTGCATGAATCATGTGTTTAGCAAGCAACTAAGGATGTATTTGCTTGTCTTCTTTGATGAGTTGCTGATTTAGAATAAAACATGGGAGGAACACCTCAAACATGTGGATGAGGTCTTGAGCATCATGGAAGCAGTCTTTATATGCCAAAGAGTCAAAATGCGAAATTGGGATGACAGAGGTCCTCTACTTGGGACACATTATAGGAGCAAAGGGGGTACATGTTCATTAAGAGAAGATTCAGGCCATCATTGATTGGCCCACACCCAAAACACTTACAGAACTCAAAAGCTTTCTTGGCATCTGCAACTATTATAGGAAGTTTGTCAAGGGGTTCTCCCAACTTTGCGCACCCCTAATTGATTTGACCAGGAAGGGAGCATTTGAATGGAATTTGGAGGCTCAGTCAACATTTGATAAAATGAAAAAGGTGATGAGTACTTGTCCTGTATTATCTTTACCTGATTTTTCTCAACCTTTCATATTGGAGTGTGATGCATCTGGTGAAGGTGTTGGAGCTGTGCTCATGCAGAATAGGCATCCTATTGCCTATGAGCGCCACAAATTGAGGGTCTTGAGTTGCTGTACACCATTTATGATAAAGAAATGCTAGCCATAATGCACGCCTTGGCTAAATTCAGGCAATATCTAGTTGGAGCGAAATTTGTGGTTAGAACAGAGCATAACAGCCTCAAGTACTTCCTTGCGCAGAGGGACCTTAATGAAATGCAACAAAAATGGGTAAGGAAGATCCAAGCATACAACTTTGATATAGAATATGTCAAGGGGAAGAACAATGTTGTAGCAGATGCCTTGTCCAGAAGACCCTCAACATACTCCATGTCAGAGATATCAGTTGATTGGAAGTCTCGTCTATTGGTGGAATACTCTAAAAAGAAATTTTCATGTGAGTTGATGGATGGACAACTATAGGATGATAGGTGCAGGATTATTGATGACATCATTTATTACAAAAGGAGGATTTATCTAGTTCCAGAATCCTTATTCAAAAAAATGGTGCTTCAAGCATTTCATGACTCATCATTAGCAGCATCAGGGATTTCTTAAAGCTTATAGGAAGATAAGGGAAAGATTCGCCTGGAAGGGCCTTAAAGGGGATGTCATGCGCCATATCAAAGAGTGTATTACTTGCCAACATAACAAAGATGAGCACACTCACCCAACAATACTATTATAACCTCTCCCTATCCCATAGCACAAGTGGGAGAGTGTGTCTATGGACTTCATTACAGGTCTCCCCAAAGCATAGGGGAAGGATTGCATATTTGTGGTGGTTGATCGCTTGACTAAATTTGCTCAATTTTTTCTCCATCTACATGGACTTTAGCGCATCTCAGGTGGCATATCTATTTTTCAGGGAAGTCTTCAGGTTGCATGGGATACCCAAGATGTTTGTGAGTGACAAGGACATCAGGTTTATGAGCATCTTTTGGCAGGAACTGTTTAGGCTAGTGGGTACTGAGTTAACTCCTAGCACTAGCTATCATCCACAAACAGATGGGAAAACTGAGATTGTGAACAAGTGGGTGGAAGGCTATCTCTGCAATTATGTATCTGGGCAACAAAAAGCGTGGGTCAAGTGGCTTTATCTGGGGGAATACTGCTACAACACCACTCACCACATGTCTATTTGTATGTCTCCCTTCAAAGATTTATACAGTTATGATCCCCTTGCTTTTGTTGAGAATGTGTTTGGAGATAGGAGGGCCCTTATGGCTAAAGAATGGATACAGGAAAGTCAAAACATTCTCAAGGAGCTCAAAGACCATTTGCAAAAGGCTCAAAACCAACAAAAGTTATATGCTGACAGGCACAGAGTGGAGTGCACTTTTGAGGTAGGGGACTTGGTGTATTTGAGGCTACAAC
>JASDQU010586369.1:0-34167 GCA_032191745.1 Picea mariana | reverse complement strand
CGTTCGTTTCATTTGCGCGACGTGCCCTTCAGGATGCACCACATGCTCCAAGGGTGCCACTCGCCAACTTGTGTTTCTTTTGCGCGACGTGCCCTTCAAGATGCACCACGTGCTCCAAGGGTGCCACTCGCCGACTTGACTGATTGGTAGACATCTATAACCCCTGGAGTCAACACTCTGCCAGGTGAACTTGTGGGAGACTAAGGGATGTAAGGAATAAGGCCCCCACCTTATTGCGCGCCCCTTAGAATCATCGTGAGTGACTGTCGCAGTCTACCCTCACGGCATCGTGGATCCTCTCGAACTAGGTAATCGTTAAACTACAGTTCGAGCCACAGTGGGAGTGCTAGTAGGCTGTGGTAGGGCTGCTGTCCAAACCTCTCCCTCAACCTCTCTGGAAATCGTGCGTGACCCCTTTACTCCATATGTGAGTCTGGTCGGCAAGCTATCGTCAGCCTGCATCATCAACAATCGTGTCAGAACATGTCAACATCATATCATCAATCAACGAAATATCACAGTAAATAAATCAACCCAAATAGCACACTCCCTGACTCAATCCGGAGTCCAAGGGGTTCCATCGATGCCTCTGCATCCTTAAGGTCCAAAACCCTGCACACTCAATAAAACTGAGTCAAAAGCACCTGTCTACTTCAAGCAGTAAAACATCATGTCATCTATCATAACGCCTCATAGTCAAGGATAAATGGTTTAACATAATAACAGTCCAGATCACTTGCGAGCAAGTGTCCTCAAAGAATAAGTTTTCTCAGTGCGCCAGAGCGGGATGTTACAAAATCTAAGGAAAAATCTAATTTCAACAAGGCAACTGGAAAGTGAAGGTTGTATATCCATATTTATAGATAAAGCGTGGAAACTCACCAAAGGATCATTGGTGATATCAAAAGGAGAGAAGGTAGGTACATTGTATTTATGTACCGGTAATATCAACTCTTCTATCTCTTTAGCTTCTACAAGAGTGGATACAACACCGTGGAATCATAGGATTGGACACATGAGTGAGAAGGGGATTCATATACTTCACAAATGAAATTTGTTGCTAGATATTAAACAAATTGATTTGGATTTCTGTGAGCATTGTGTTTATGGAAAACATAAGAGAGTCAGATTTCTCAGAGCCGGAAAGGAAAAGAAGAGTGAAAGGTTAGATATTGTGCATACATATGTATGGGGACCAACTCAGGTATCATCTCTTGGTGGCTCTCATTATTATGTTACTTTCATTGATGATGCAACTAGAAAAACTTGGGTTTATTGCATTCAACAAAAATTTGATGTTTTTGATACTTTTAAGAAATGGAAATCTTTGGTTGAGATTGAGATAGGAAAAATGTTGAAGTGTCTCAAATCAGACAATGGAGGTGAATATTGCAGAAAGGAGTTTGATGATTATTGTTCATACCATGGGATTCGTAGAGATAAGATAGTTCCAGGAACACCATAAGAAAATGGTGTGTCAGAAAGGATGAACAGGACAATCATGGAGCGTGCAAGGAGTATGAGATCACATGTTGGTTTTCCCTTACAGTTTTGGGAAGATGATGTAGATAATGCCATTTACTTAATAAACAAAGGACCTTCAAGCTCTTTGGATGGTATAATTCTAGAGGAGGCATGGATGCGTAAAAATATAAACTATTCTTTTTTGAACACTTTCGGTTGTGAATCATTTGTCCATATTGATAAATAAAATAGAACAAAGCTCGAGGCAAAATCCAAGAAGTGTACCTTTATTGGATACAATTTTAATGATTTTGGTTATCACTTATGGGATTATGAAAATAACAAAATCATTAGGAGTAGATATGTCATATTCAATGAGAAGGTCATGTACCAAGATCAGTTGCAGGGAAATAAACAAGAAAAATAAAAACAAGANTATTTTAATGATTTTGGTTATCACTTATGGGATTATGAAAATAACAAAATCATTAGGAGTAGATATGTCATATTCAATGAGAAGGTCATGTACCAAGATCAGTTGCAGGGAAATAAACAAGAAAAATAAAAACAAGAATACACAATGCTTGATGAGATCACTGAAAAAAAAATATTCTAAAGGTACCAAAAAATAAAAATGTACAACAAGAGGATCAACATGTAGCTCAAACTCCTGCAAGTGTTGTTAGAAGATCTACCAAGTTAAGTAGACCCCCTAAACAATACTCTCCTTCATTGTATTATTTATTGTTGAATGATTCTAGTGAACCAGAATTTTATGAAGAGGCAATGCAGGTAGACACCAAAAAGAAGTGGGAGAAAGGAATGAAAGAGGAAATGGATTCCTTGGTAAACAACCAGACTTGGGACTTAGTTCAGTTTCCTGCAGGAAAAAGAGCATTGTAGAATAAATGGGTTTACAAGTTGAAGGAAGAATATGGAGACAAAAATAGGTACAAGGCTAGACTTGTTGTAAATGGGTTTGCACAAAAGAAAGGTATAGATTTTGATGAAATATTTTCTCTTGTTGTTAAAATGACTTCAATTAGGACTATTTTAAGTCTTGTGGTGGTAGAATATTTGCATCTTGAATATTTAGATGTAAAAAAACCTTTTCTCCATGGGGATTTGGATGAAGAGATTTATATGCAACAACCACAGGGCTATCAGGTCAAAGTGAAGGATAATTTGGTATGAAGGTTGAAGAAGAGCTTGTATCGCCTAAAGAAAGATCCAAGGCAGTGGTATTTGAAGTTTGACAGGTTTATGACAGAACAAGGTTATAGTATATGTCATTCTGATCACTGTGTTTATTTTAAAAGGCTAGAAAATGGAAGCTACATTATCTTGTTATTGTATGTAGATGACATTTCTTGCTATTGTATGTAGATGACATTCTTGTTACATGGTCTAACATGCGTGATATAAATGTGCTCAAGAATAAATTAACTAATTCATTTACAATGAAGGATTTGGGTGCTGTAAAGAAAATCCTTGGTATGAGAATAACAAGAGAGAGGAAAAATTGCAAATTGACATTGTCTTAGGGTGAGTACATAGAGAAGGTGTTGGAGAGGATTAGAATGCAGAATGAAAAACTAGTTAGTACACCTTTGGCCAGCCATTTCAAATTAACTAAGGAAATGTGTCCCAAGATACAGGAGGAGATAAAATACATGTCTAGGGTCCCTTATTCATCAACAGTTGGCAGCTTGATGTATGCGATGGTTTGCACAAGACTAGATATTTCACATGCAGTGGGAGTTGTGAGCAGGTATATGAACAATCCAAGTAAAGAACATTGGGAGGCAGCAAAGTGGATTCTTGGGTATTTGAGAGGTATTGCTACTCATGCATTATGTTTTGGAGGTTCAAACACTGTTCTACAGGGATATGTTGATTCAGATATGGCAGGTGATAAAGATAGCAGGAGGAGCACCATAGGGTGTGTTTTAACTATAGGTGGAACAACAATAAGTTGGATTTCGAAACTGCAAAAGGTTGTTTCACTTTCAACAACAGAGGCAGAGTATGTTGCTGCTACAAAGGCTAGTAAAGAGATGATTTGGTTACAGAGGTTTATAGAGGAATTGGGAAAGAAGAAGGATAATAACAGGATGTACTGTGACAGTGAGAGTGTCATTCATCTTGAAAATAACTCAGCCTTCCATTCGAATACTAAGCATATATAGCTCAAGTACCATTTCATATGGTCCATCTTGGAAGATGGACATTTGAAGTTGGAAAAGATACACACTAGCCAGAATCTTGCATACATGTTAACAAAGGGAGTAACCAGGGAGAAACTGAGTTCCTTCTCAGTTTCAGTTGGTCTTCAAGAATGGAGATGAATATGAGAAATTTTCCAGGTCCAAGAAGGATCATAGTCCAGCAGATACAACAATGGTGGAGTTGTTGAGATTAATCTCCAAGTGGGAGATTGTTGGTTGTGGAGCCTGATTATCTTCCTGATTCAAAGGTCTTTGTTTTCAGTCGTGTTTATAACCCATGAAGAATTTACACCTCGCAATAATGTACACTCCTCCCACAGAGGGAGTGCATAGGGCGGTTACCCCCTACGCGGGGTCCGGGGGCAAGCAGGCCCCTGACAGGGGTACGAGGGACAACGTTCCCGATGGAGGTGTGGGGGCAAAGCCCCTGAAGGAAATATTTCCTATATTGTAATTTCATTGTAAATATGGACCGTTCATTATAAGGTCGCAGATCTGACAATAGAAGTTATGTTAGGGTTTTTTTCCCTAGAAGGAAACCCTCTTTTATGAGGGAAATGTATTGCGACTATGTATCATTGTGAATATTGTATTCCGAGAGAGGAGATTGTGAGAGAAAGACGAGGAAGTTACAACAAGTGTGTTGTAGGTTATATCCCTTCATTTGTTGGATAATAAAAAATGAAGGACCTATCAATTTCTTTGGTGGACGTAGCCCACACTGGGTGAACCACGTATATATGTGTCTCTATTGTATTGTGTATCTTCTGTGTTTTATTTCTACATTTGTTTTATTTTATTGCACCGCGATCCTGTTTTTCTAACACTTCAAGAACACGATAATTGAGTCTTTTTCCAAGAAAGGCATCTCACCAAGCTTAAGAATCATCAAGCTAGGATCTACATGATCTTTCCCTAACCTCCATGCATCACACAAGAATAAAGTTGCAATCTCATGCAAGGTGATAACTCCTTTTCTTATGTCTTCTTCTAGGGTGAGAACCCTAGTACTACAACAATAACCATAAATTAAACCATCATCAACTCCACCATCATGTTCTTCCCTACAATTTACTTGCATAACAAAAACCCTAGAATCTCACAAGATCAATCTCTCTAAAAACATGGAAGATGCCACTTTATCTCTTCTTGTCTTTTATTAAGGTTTACTCACTAAACATTGTTTCTTGCTGTTGATATGTCCAAATGGCTTGTCAAGCAGGTAAGAGAGAATTCCCGATGGCAGGTCCTAATTAGACCTACTCTCATTTGGTTTAGCATTTCCCGCAAGTATATGGGCCTCGATGTTGCTTATAATTAAAAGAAGAAAAATGGGAAAGACAACGAACTACCCCCCAAATAGTTCTAATTAATCTTAAGGCTAAGATAAACTAAAAAACAAACTAATCTAATCTATCTACTTCTAACCTATCCTGTGGGAGCACAACTTAAAATGATACTTTGATAGCAGAAATAGTTCATGGAAACCAAAATCATGTTACAACAATAATATTACATATATCATCCCAAATAATTGAAGTAGAGAACTGTGACATCATCCCTGCACTCATTAGAAATCACACCAACATAAGGATTCTAGATACTAAGCACATAAATAGTTCACATGATCAATACCCAAAAAACTTAAACCACAAATACAAGTGTAGAATAGTCCCAAAAGAATTTGTAAACAATTATGACTTCAAACATGTCTTATTCTCTTTATTAACTCATAAGTAATAGTGCCATCTTTCATTACAAAGGGCAAAAGCCCCTTCTTACTTTCAACAAACTCTCTTTTATAAAACAAGAGAGAATCTTCAACTCTCATGACTGTTCATTTTGTTTGCTCCCAATTTCTTTTTATTTTTTCAAAATTGTAGACGTGGGAGTTACAAATGGAAGATGAAGAGATCCCTCGGTGGTTACATTTTCCCTATGGTAGTTTACAAATGATATTTATGAGAAAATATTGTTCACTCAGCTTGTTAATGTCATCTTCTGAATTTCATGAGTCATTCTAGGCGTTTCTAGTCTTGGTCTGCTAAAAAAGATCATTCTAGCTTCTTTTCCTTTGTTCTGGCTTTCTATCTAGCCCTTGCCAGTCTGATTTCGTAGCCTCTAGCTTTAGATATGACTATTTGACGTCTGCATAGCCGGTTCTTCATCCCAATTTGGATCACTTCTTTGTTTTTCATTTTCGAACTATTTCTACTCTCAATGTACTAGTATTTTCTATCCTAGATGTTTCTTCTCTCCTTCATCTTTCCATCGAGTCCTCTTGTGATTTCGCTACTTGTAGCTCCAGATATGATCGTTTGAAGTTGGTATGGCCAATTTTCCCTCCAAATCCATGGTTGTATGTTTTCTACGTTTTTTAATGTCTTATATAACCTTTTCAACCCAAATCCCTCTTCCACTGCATTCCTTTGCCCGATACCTTTCCAATAAGGTATCATGGACCCATTTTCGACACCTATAACAAAAGCTATGCCCATTTAAATATCATTGCTTAATAGCCATTGATTTAGCCTGTGGGTGAAACTGGACCGTTGATCTTCAACCTGCAAAGATGAGTCCCACATGCATAAGAGAGTTCATAAAATAACATTTGAAATGGTTTAGCCCCTATCGATAATTTGAATATGAATCTAGGCGGGCATGAGATCGGTGGCTCGCTTTTCAATTTTAGCTAATTTTCTCTTTTTTGAAATTAAGAAAATAATTAAAAAATAAAATAATATAAAAAATAAGAATGAGAAAATTATTTACATTATTTAACAATTTTTTTGTAATCATTTACAAAGTTAAAAACAAAAATCTACCCCTAATCCTATGTTATCAAAGATAAATTAAAATTAAATAAACTAATTACCCCCTCTTAATGTAAAAATAAAAATTACTAAGGTTAAAATTAATAAAACAATAACGATTACTCTACCTCCAGATTTGAACATGTGACCTCCGAGGAAGAAAGACACGTTTTTTAGGCCCATTTATGTTTTCTTATTTATTTACTCTATGAAAAACTATTAATCTATGAGAATTAAAAATGAAATTAAATAAATAAATAAAATAAATAAACAAGAAATAAATAAAAAAATAAAAAATAAAAATAAATTGATAAAACAAAAAAATATTAAATAAAACAAATAAAATTAAAAAATGAAAGAAACAAATATAAAAACAAATAAAAAAATAACACCCCCTCTTTTCATTGTTAGGATTTCCTGTGCGCTCTCACACTTCACTAAATATTTTGTCGATGATATCCATTCCGCCGACAAGCTCCCAACCTTTTTCGTCGACGATCTCCCAACCTCATTTCGTCGATGAGTTGTATTCAACACTTTAAAATCAATGCACGGTTTTTAAAGCAAGTATTAAAATAATATTAAAAGGGCACACACATTTCAAGTATTATAATAAGCAATATTTTAATGATCATTGTCATTGACGTTTGGGTAGGTGAGGGTGCGTTAAACCTTGGTGAAATCGCCGACGTCAACGTCGACGATCCACCTATCCCCCACTCCCGACTTTGTTCACTTAGGTATATTACATAGTAAAAACAAAACATTTAAAATTTTCCCTCCTTCATGCACGCTTTTCAACACATATAATAATACAATATTACATTATGCGTGGTCTGGTATCATGGTTGGGATATTTTTTTGTTGGGAGGTGATGGTGAAATAAAATAATATTAAAATATGCATCCTCATCCATATTTACATTAATTAAAGTATTTGCAATAAAAATAATCATTGATCATGTTATGGTATATTTTGTTGAGAATAATAAAAATTTTAACGAGGATAATATGGTTTCCATGCCATTTGGGGAGGGTAAAAAGAAATTCCTACAAAATGGGAAATTTCTTGAAAATAGGGAATCCTTTCTAAAATATAGGGAATTCCAAAAAATAGGACCTGGGTAGTACATGAGGTTTCTGGTGTATGAAAGGGGAAAATAAAAAAATAAAATTGTATATATAAGTTAGGGTTAGGAAAAAAATAAAATAAATAAAAAAAATAAAAATGAAAATATTGAAAATCGAAATTAAAATGAATATATATACAAATATATATTACACCCTAGGTTTTAATTAAATAGTTTGTCTATCTAATCCAAATTAGTTTATCTATGTAAAAAAAAGGAATTTTACCTCATATAAAATGTTAACGTAAATAAAATTTCCCTTAGGTAAAACAAATATTTGAAATAATATTAACGAAAAAACATGGGAAAATCATAAAAAAATTAATTTACAAAATAAAATAAAAATTAATTAAAATAAAATAAAATACATCTAAAAATATTTACAAAAATCATAGAAAAATAAAAATAAAATCACAAGTTAGAAAATTAAGCTGAAATTGCACAAGTTTAGGTTTTGTGCCCCCTTAGGGTTCTGTCGGTCAAGGTTCTGCACCTAGGGGCCACAATTTAGGAAAAAGTGTATAACATAGGATTCAAGATATCAGACACTATGGAGAGGAGCGAGGCATATGGTTACCAAGGATGTGGCTCTTAAGCTGCGACAAAGTGAAAACGAAGAAGGTGAAAGGACGACGCTTCATGTGATGATTTAACATCCCAAGTTACGACAAGTAGAAACCGGACGTTGACACTAACCAAGTGCATACGACATGTTAATCCAATCAATATAATCTCAGAAGGCATACATACTCAGATCGCGAGGACTGGGAATCAATCAGGTCGAGGAAAAGGCCTCTACATCAGACCAGCGTACATACAACAAATAACAAAGAGGCGTCAAGCAATGATATGACATAGATTCACAACCGAGAAGCTAAATGGACTTATGGCATGGGTTTTGGTGAGAGGTAAGAACAAAAGAGGACCCGGTTTAAACCAATATGAAGAGGTTCGATGACAGGCTTGCGAAGAAGGTAGGCTCGACAGCCTCATGGTTTCAAAATTCGAGGAAACTACAAGCGAAGGTAATCTTATACCCAATAAGGAGAATCTAGGCAAGAATCAAGGTCTAGGTCATGGACAAGGATCAAGAGATTCCCCCATAGGTCTATCAAGGATGGAGTAGTCACATGAATGAAGTGTCTCTGCAAACCTACTCCTGCAAAATATAAGAATGTCATCAACCATGCAACCAAAATAAGACTTACCAATACATAAGCAATATATTCCCTACCTTTAAGCCAATTTAGAAGAGAGTGTTAGGTTTATTCAACGATAATATGGTGGTTGTAGATGAGTGTCTTGAAACAACATGTGCCAAGTATCAATTCAAAATAAGGATCAACAATTATGAGATTTAGACTTAGAGTTCGAAAAAGGTGAGTAGAATTTGCATGCGAATGCATAAAGATGAAAACATGAAGCACAAACATGCCAACAAGATGATGCATAGTTTGAGTTAGTCAATCATGACATGCCATGAAACAAACCTTGTTGCTGCATAAGATCACCAAGCACTTCAAAATCAACAAAAGCTCAGAACATGACATGTCAATTCTATCACACAAATGTCAAAAAAAACATCATAGGTCAAGAAGAAACATGAAGACATTTGAAATTATCAGATCAAAATAAATAACCAACACCCATCAAAGAAAATCATCAATTAAGATAAAACCCCCAACTCCCTCAATGTAGGCTAAGAGATAACACTAGGCTCAAGCAGTAGAGGATTATGCAATAGGCTTGAAATTTTTAGTAGGGGGTCCCTTTCCTTTCGCTTGTAAAAGAAAAAGTAAAGGGGGGTTGTTGCAGCCACAACACTTTCTCCTTGCAATACATCTCCAAGACATGAATTACAAATATATAATAGAGTACAATGATAATAATGAATACAAGCGCCCTCTTCTCCCTTTATATATAGAGTAGGCGAGGGAGTTTAACATAAAACAATAACTCATGTACATACATGTAACCAACAAGGAAACCCCATAATGAGTGCTCTACAATACAATGATGTACAAGTTTCATACTAGGGTTTATCCAAACCCCAAGATGAAATTCCCTCCAAGAATAATTATCCTAGGGCTCAACACCCCTCCTCGAAGATGGTTGCTCACTGACAATATTTTATTCCAATGCTCCTCTTCCATGATGGTATTTAGTGTCTTCATGTAAGGAATTCCTCCTCTAACTACGTGTTGCATTTCCTCTCATGTGCCCAATGCTCCTCCCTTTTGTGCCAATTTGATTACCATGTTCTATTTCTTCTCCTCAACATGTGTCTAGATCCACAACCCACCTCCATGAAGTATGCTCCTTAACCCACCTATCATTAAGTCAAATGTCCAACCTATAAGGTGTATATCATATAATCCCATGCTCCTAGGGTTAAGTGCCCTCCTCCAAGTACCTATCACTTCTCCTCTTAAGTAGGTTTCACACTTAATCAAGCAGTCAACTCCCCACACTATGCACACCCAATGGGTTTAAAGTCATCATGCCAATTAGGATAACAACCTCCTAGGTAAGGGTGCCATGCTATCACTCTAACCAAAGTCAAACATCCACCCAAACTAAACCATCCATATGTCCATGAAGCATCACCAAGGGACTAACATTAGGTGAAAACACTTTTGTACTAACCCCAAAAGATAACAAATTGTGCACAACTCTATGAAAAATACCCTTTAAAGGGTGAGGCATTGCTTCTACTAAAGGTTTCTCAATTTGCAATGGCCCATTTGGTTGTGACACAGAATCTTCCTTCTAATGAGATCCAATATCTAGTGATTCATAATTATGAGCCTATGTCTAGACATTAACATCATGTTTTCATCCATATAAATGTTTTTGCCTAATGCGTTTCCTCCTTAGAGAAGGGCAGTGTAATTGGCCCATTGCTAAGGGACTTGTTTATTATTTGCAACCAATTATTGTCATTGGGGAGGAAACATATTATATAGGGAAAAAATTTGCCACTACTGAGAAACATTCTAGCTAATAGCCTTTGAACTTGCTAAAGAGAAGGACATCGATGAATAAGATGGTCATGTGTTCAAAGTTTACAAGGAAAGATCACCATTTTCTTATTTTTATTACCCATGACATTATTATTGGTATTGTCATTATTATCTATTGTGGTACCTCCTTGTCCCTAATTTTTATTGCTATCATTTTGTCAATTTTTCTTTTTTTCCCCAATGGAGTTTCCATTTCTGCTACAAGGAAAATTGTTTGTTTAGTTAGATTTTCCCAACAAGGGGTTTTATCATTGTTTTCATGCTAGGATGGGTTTTATCATTGTTTTCATGCTAGGATAGATTACAATATTATATCTATCATTAGATTAATACAAGTGATGAAATGCTAAGAACGAAGGATAGAATACTTGTGATTGTCTTCATGTTCCTTCACTCTAATTCTTGGACAATCTAATGGATCATTGACAATTCTATTCTTTAAACACTTGCACAAACTCAAACAAAAACTACCCTTACTCTTTCCTTTGGAAAACTTCCATTATAAAACTAGATTCAAATTGCATCAATACACTATAAATAGGAACACAAATTCACCAATTATACTTCATAAGTAGTATGCATATAAAAAAATTAAAAATTAACACTGAATTGGAGGGGGGGAAGAAGAGAGATCTATATTATGTATGAAAAAATATTGCAACAAAGATAGGATACATGCCACATATTTGTGAGAACCTAGATTTCTCCTACTTCAATATAGTTCAAACTCACACTCTTTCAAAGGATTTATGTCACTAAATAAGGGGAGCGATGAGAGGCTCTAAACCACCATAAGTAACCTATATCAAAATTTCTAAGAAAAACTAAAGGTTTCTCTATATTAAAGGTCTCTTAATCAAATATTTTTCTAAGTCCTTTCAAGGGAAAGTTTTCATGTATAATATATTTGAAAATTCTATCACAAGATATCTAAGAATAAGATAGAAAATCCCCTTTGCTTGATTATATCAAAATACCATTAAGGTAGGGAAACACCTTACAATTATCCTTTTATGGAAGGAATCTACTCCTGCTCACTTTTGTCTTAATGTAGGGTGACCTCTCACAAAGCTAGCTCCAATACAAAATACTCCATAAGGAGGACTCCATCATAATTTATAGCTATCTATGAAACCCTAATCATAACCACCTCATAACTATACAATGAACCTTGTTTGATGAGGCCACATTAAATTTATTCCATGCTAACTAAGTAATGGGCCTTATCTAATAATAACAAACATAGTGGACTTGGTCAACTTTACATTGAATGACCACGCCATAACTACACTATTATTACTCTAGTGGGCCCTTTGATCCCTCCATTACACCCTTGGAGAGGATCCCAACATTCCATCTCCCTTGGAAAAATGTTTCCATCAACTCTTGTAGAGATGAGGTACACCATTAAAATATGATCTCATGTATAAGTGCTAACTCAATGGTGAAGTAGTCCAAGGAACCAAGTTTCCATGTACAAACAATATAGTTTCAACACTAAAGTAGTCCAAGAAGCTCATCCATAAACATGGGTCCTATGTATGAGTTATAGCCTACATGATGAACTAATCAAAGGAGATCATCCATAAACCTAGGCCCCATGTCCAAATTCTCATGTTGACCACCAATTGATGACTCCTGAGCTCAATGAATGACCAAGTATTGTGCTCCAAATGACCACCACGATCATGTGGATCAATGTGGATTATCTTTGGAAGTTTTGGATTCTATATATGTGGATCCACATATATAGAATCCAAAACTTCCAAAGATAATCCACACTACTATAAAAGGTGAATTCTAGATCTAGAAGGAACAATACCAGTAGAGAATACACAAGTTGATTACTAGTAGTCATCAAAAGATCCTGATAGCCCTCAATGGTGTTCTCTACATAAGGTGGAGTAGAGACATCAAATAGAAATTGAAAGTGATTATCTTCCCATAAGGACACTTTTCATGTACTGGTCGTCACAATAATTCTCTAAATCATACTAGGCATCTATTCCACTGACATACTCTCCTTGGATGATAGGATATGTCTCATCAATGATGAAACTCTCCATAAATTCATGGAATTCCTCCTTAAATTGTTGCAATTGCAGTATACCCTTATGAGATGTTACACGAGCCTTATCAACTTAATATTTTAGATCCTATAACCACATTAATATGAATATTGGATCATCCCATGTCATGCTCTTCCACATGGCCATTCTTTGATTCCATTAAGGTTTGGACGCAAAACATTTGCAAGGGATAAAACACATAGAATATTGATCAAAAGCATAATATATAATATATCAAATCAAAACCCAAAAAATCATACTTCCAATGGAATTTTTATAGTTGTAATATATGCCCTCTATCAAAATATATATGCTTTGCAATCCACAAGGCCATCATCAAAAAACCCTAAAATAGTTGATTGTAAATGAGTGATATCTTCACTTTTTGAACTCCAATTTGGACAATTTTTTTATTTTAATTTGGGTGTTTTTTAGAGTTTTGATAACAAAGTGTCCTCTAACACACAAATTTTATTAATAATAAAAATGAAATACATCAGAGTATATGTGAGCGATAAGGTCCAAAACCACCTCACATTTGGTGGAGGGGAGTATAAATAATTCCACTTCATCAATTGTAACAAGTAGTTTCCAAAAACTAATATGGACAACTAATCACATAATCATGTAAGTATGATAGGAGTCCATTTATAATTAAAAATTTATTCTCTAAACTATAATAATATATTCTATATTTAACTTTATGATCATTATTGTTAACAATCCCCCCTTTGATCCAAAATTTCTCTTGAAAAAACACCAAGTTCAATTTTGAACTTAGTGAATTTAATTCTTCCAAGTGCTTTGGTGAAGATATCTGAAGTTTATTTTTCTATTGGACAATATTTTATTTTGATGATTCCATTATGATAATAATTTTTATGTAGTGGTACTTAGTGTTACCACTCCGTAAATCTGTTTGGCTGATAAACAAACGACGAAGGTAACTTTTTCAACCAACTTTGAGGCTCGAAACTAGCCTTTCAGACCTAGAGAGGGCTCTCTTGCGAGACTCTATCTTCGCGCGGGATATGGCTTTAAAGAAATGGCTAGATTTAACACCTTTGATATAATGGGTTCTGGTTATATTGGCACAAGAAAATAAGACTTTGGGATATGGAGTCGATTCGAGGAAACAACAGAAACAAATGACTCGGTGACCGAACTTTGAGAGGATAAAGGCTAAGCAAACAACAATATTCAATGCAAAAGAGCAATTTGTGGCATAAATAAATTACAGGAAGTAACTCAGAGCACCACTGCGGGTGAATTTAGAGCTAACTTTAGAGGAAAAACATTTCGTCTAAGTGGTGTGAACAAGGGGCGCTACGTAGCGAATCCATAGGTTCAAAAATTCATTTTGAATTAGATAGAAAAATATATGAGTAAAGATAACAAGAAGCACATACACAAGAAATGGAAAACAATACATCCAACAGTTACAATTAGAATCTTTTCACCAAAGTTACATGACTTTTGCAATAAGTTTCGGTCGAACTCAAATTACATACAATGGCTACTATATATACCAATTTTTCCAACCAGCCTTGTTTACATGAAAATGATCCCCATATATAGAAAAATAATGTCACCCTTGGCTTCTGGGGTCGAACTACTCCCTCCTAGAATCGTGGATCCAATTTCTTTGAAAGAGAACAATAACTTCAATGGATTTACTAAAAATAGAAAATCTGACTTTGCCAAATCATAATCGTAACCGAAATATTCTTTACAATCATTGATCATGATCAAAGTTTGAACATATGGTTGTCATAAGTCATCATGTTCATTTCTGGACACTCTGTCACCCCTACACAACAAGTCTTCTATGCAACAGTAACCTATAACAAAAAATGTAGCGGATTGCACAACAAAATGGGAAAATATGCGTTAAATATGACACCATATATCACTAATAAAAAACTATTTTTAGAAGCAAAGAGAGGATTTTGTATTTAATCTCGTTATAAAGAAAAACGTCTCTCGGTTTCTTGAAATTCATATCCAAATGGCCGGAATACATGTCTAAAAAACTTGTCTCGGACATGAAATCATGAAAAATGAAAAATAGGGTTCAAATATTCCTCTGAATATCCCAAAATATGAAACATTTTTCAAATTTGAGAGAGGTTTTTATTATTCGATTTGTCCTCAACAAAAACCTCTCGAGGATTTTCAAAATTCCTCTCGAGTTGGTCATAAAGTGATCTTTAAGTTGACCACTAAACCAGTCATTTGCGCAGCGCGACTTGTAGCCTGTGGTTAGGAAAATCGTCTGCGCAAAAGCATCCACTGCGTGACAAAATCCTATGCGCAAAAACATCCATTGCACAGTGAAATCCACTGCGCGAAAACATCCTATGCGCAACAACATCCACTGCGCGACGAAATCCACTACGTGATGAAATCCACTGCACGACGAAATCCACTGCGCGATGAAATCCACTGCGCAACAACATCCTATGCGCAACAACATCCTATGCGTGAAATAATCCATTGCGTGATGAAATCCACTGCATGACAACATCCTATGCATGAAAGAATCCACTGCGCGATGAAATCCACTGCACAACAACATCCTATGCGTGACAACATCCTATGCGTGACAACATACTATGCGCAAAAGCATCCACTGCGTGATGAAATCCACTGCGTGAGAACATCCTATGTGTGACAACATCCTATGCGCAAAAGAATCCACTGCTCGACAACATCCTTTGCACGGTGAAGTGCTCTGCGCAACGCGCAACAAATGTTTGCAGCGCACAGTTGCAAATGCAAATGGAATAAATAAACGATAAGCTTACTTTTGAAACTAACCCTTGGAGATGTTAGATGATGCCAGGCATAAAACAATATGGGTGCTAATAGGCATGACTTTGCAAATTGTTGATAAACCTCTAACCTTAGCTATGAAAATCATGGTGCTAACAACTGGCTCCAACGGGGATGCTATCCTCCCAGTGAGGTAGCAAAGAACTCATAGACCCTATGCCTATCCATTGGGATTCTCCCAAACTTAAATTTCCAACTGTAACTTGTAACCTCCATTTGTTGAAAACCCAAAGCTGTATATGCTCTAAGCTGAAATCTGAAACTAAGACGAACATGAAAACTGCAGATTGCCAAAATAAATGCTCGTAGTACCGAGCTTATTCTCACTCCTACCTACCCTAGCTGCTGAAAAATATGCCAATCAAGTGAAATCAAAATTCCAATGCAACCATGCAATCACTTTATCCACTTTTTTCTTTCTTTTCACATGCTTTCTCCAAAGCTTATTTACTGATAAGTCATTCAAAAATTTATTTATAAATTCAAATCTCAAAAAATAAAAACATTGGGACTGTTTTCCACCTCCAACAAAACTGCAAATGGATCCTCCAGAACATACATAAAACAACAATCATGTTTCACCTCTTCCAATGCATCCTTGTTTTCATGTAATTCAACCTGTTGATTACCACAAAAAGGTTGAAAAATATGTTGAGACTGTTGGAAATAACAATCTTCTGAATCAGAAGATAGTGTTGGCTGAAATGAAACCCCTAGTGGCAAGCAATCTACATCTAACACTGATGTTGATTGACCATCATATTTATATTCAATATGGTAGTTGATTATAGGTTGCAAATCTGAACTGAAATAACCTTCCATGTAATCAACAACAAGGTCATTAAAAGTATGAGAAGGTTGTTGATCCTCTTCACCGATAACAATTTTCTCATGTAAAACAATGTCATTGTGAATGCAGTCAGACTTTATTGCTTCCTTTTTTATCTCATGATTTACTTTCAACAATTCAAAGGAAGAAAAACACAACGAAAGACAATTTTCATTTGCAAGTCCACTACTTTCTTCATATTCAACATCATGCTTGGAGGATTTCTGATTTGAAACATTATAAGCATTTTTCTTCAGCAATTTGAAAGAAGCAAAACACAATGGCAAGGTTCTTTCACCTGATTCAAACCCTTCATCATTTTCTTCACTATTGTCATATGCACATTTTTAAATTTCTTTGGATTGCTGAACATACTCATTTTTAGATTCATCTTCGACCAATGGCTGTGATTTTGAACTGATAAGACCTTCTACATAACAAGTAACAGGGTCATCAAACACATGAGAAGATTGATGCAATTTCTTGTCAATTTTTTTTCCCATGAATCAGTGTGATTTTTCATCAGCACACATTCCTCTGAATCAATGATGATCTTTAAATTTTCTTTCAACAATTTAAACGAAGCAAAGCATAAAGGTAAAAAATTTCCTTCAGATGATTCAATACTTTCTTCATATTCTTCTTTGTAAATATGATACGTAGGCTGATTGCTCTCATTACACTGCCAGAAAGGAACATTTTCTGATAGAGAACACACATCTGGTTGTTCTAGGAAGTCAACATCATAATCATCATCATATTCATCATATATAGACAAATCAACAACATCTGCAATGTCATCTAACAAGAAAAATCTTGGGACATCAACCTATCAACCTGTTCTTCAACAAGCTGATTTGCAAACTCATTTTCTTGGCTATCTACAAATGAATACATAAAACAATAAACCTCGTGCTTATCATGATATGGATAAAAAGCTAAATTAGCACCTTCTTTTTCAACAAGTGGAATATAATCCTTTGCAAAATCATTAACATTTAAAGCTTCAAGAGGACATATGATATTATTAACCCTCTTCTCAAGATTCAAATCAATTGTTCTTTGTTCATATTCATTGTCATGTTCTTTAACATCCAACTCCTCATTTTGAATCTATTTACATGCTTGAATATTGTCTTCAACTTCCTGAGCATTGTTGAACATATGCTGCAAATACATAGACTTCCTCTCCATCAAAAGAAAAGATAAGTCTAATTGAAAGGTTGTTGCATAATGGAGCATGGAAACAACTTCAGGAGGTTGGACTTATTTAGGCAATTTATAATAAAGACTAGCAAACCTCCTACTGAAATTTGGGATGGTTTCATCTTTCATTCTTCTCATGGCATAAAAATCTGAAATGAGTAGATCCCATGAATTTCTCTCACCCCAAAACCTACAGAAATATTCCCTCAATTCATCCCACAAGCTAATCGACTAAGGTTGTAGATGTCTGAACCATGCTTTGGCATCTCCTTGTAAGGACTGAGAAAAGGCCCTCATAGACACATCATCATGTTCGATCTCAAAAAGGTCTATGAAATGCTCAAATCCCTGAATATGTTTTTCAACTGACTTTCCATCAAGCTTTCCATCAAACCTAGGAATATACTTATAATGTTTCAAAGGAAAGTCATGAAGGATGGAAGGAAATTTAAGAGGATTGTATCTTTCTTGAATTATTGAGGGTGCAGGGTTAAGAACAAAAGGTACAAGCTCAACTTTGGTTTCATTAAGCTAACAAGAATGATCATGAACATCATATGGTCCAGAGAAAGGAGCTTGGCGAATATCGGTTATACAAGAAGGAGGTATACCTACAGTTTGCAATGAAGGATATACAAGGTAGATCTCTAGGATTCATTTAAACACGACAAGTGAAGAAATATTCTTTTGAAAAACTCAGGAAAAGACAAGAAGATATTGATAAAACAAAAAGGTAATTCTTGAACTAAACTTAAGCTCGAGTACCTTATTTTTCCATTCTTCTCTTCCATATCGCTGTCAACAGGTCTCATTCTCCAGTGGAGTCTTTGAATCACATTTGAAGCTTGATTGGAGTCGCCATGAAAACTTTAGCTCTGGATTCTTCTGCCAGTGGAATCACCTTCAACTGATTTTCTGATGTGTGGAGTCACCAGAGCAGAAATACAACCAATATGTGCCTAAGTGTCCGCTGCTCTCAAAACTTAGAACTCAACCATGTCGTTCTTTCCGATGGAAATTTTCAATTTCGTCCTCGACAGCGGTGCCAAAATGTTAGCACTCTATAAATCTGTTCGGCTAATAAACAGACGACAAATGTAACTTTTTCAACCAACTTTGAGGCCCAAAACTAGACTTTCAGACCTAGAGAGGGCTCTCTCGGGAGACTCTGTCTCTGCGCGGGATATGGATTTAAAGTAGTGGCTATATTTAACACCTTTGATATAATGGGTTCTGGTTATATTGGCACAAGAAAATAAGACTTTGGGCTATGGAGTCGATTCGAGGAAACAACGGAAACAAATGACTCGATGAACAAAATTTGAGAGGATAAAGGCTAAGCGAGCAATAGTCTTCAATGAAAAATAGTAATGTGTGGCAGAAGTAAATTACAGGAAGTAACTCAGAGCACCACTGTGGGTGAATTTAGAGCTAACTTTAGAGGAAACACATTTCATCTAAGTGGCACAAACAAGGGGCACTGCACAACGAATCCACATGTTCGAAAATTCATTCCGAATTAGACAGAAAAAGATATGAGTAAATATAACAGGAAACACATATGCAAGAAAGGTAAAATAATACATCCAACTATTACAATTAGAATATTTTCATCAAAGTTACAGGACTTTTGCATTAAGTTTCAATTGAACTCAAATTACATACAATAGCTACTATCTATACCAATTTTGCCAACCAACCCTGTTTACATGAAAATGATTCCCATGTATAGAAAAATGATGTCACCCTTAGCTGCTGGGGTCGAACTACTCCCTCCTAGAATCATGGATCCGATTTCTTTGACAGAGAATAATAACTTCAATGGATTTACTAAAAATAGAAAACCCGACTTTGCCAAATCATAATCATGACCAAAATATTCTTTATAATCATTGATCATGATCAAAATTAGAACATATGGTTGTGATAAGTCATCATGTGCATATTTGGACACTCTGTCACCCTTGCACAACAAGTCTGCTACGCAACAGTAACCTACAACAAAAAACGCAACAGATTGTGCAACAAACTAGGAAAATATGCGTTAAATATGACACCATATCTCACT
Organism: Picea mariana; assembly: GCA_032191745.1. Lineage (NCBI taxonomy): Eukaryota > Viridiplantae > Streptophyta > Pinopsida > Pinales > Pinaceae > Picea > Picea mariana. The sequence goes on along the minus strand of JASDQU010586369.1, from coordinate 14,503 downwards.
AATCAAAAAATATTTTTATAAAATTAGAGAGGTTTCTATATTTAAGCTTGTTATAAAGAAAAACCTCTCTCGGTTTCTTTAAATTCATCTCTAGCTGGCCGAAATACGTGTCGCAAAAAAATGTCTCGAACAGGAAATCATGAAAACTAAAAAATAGGGCTCAAATATTCCTTAGAATATCCCAAAATATGAAACGTTTTTCAAATATGAGAGAGGTTTTTATTATTATGTTTGTTCTCAACAAAAACCTCTCTAGGATTTTTAAAATTCCTCTTGAGTTGGTCATAAAGTGATCTTGAAGTTGACCACTAAACCAATCATTTGTGCAACGCGAATTGTAGCATGTGCGCAGGAAAATCGTCTGTGCGAAAGCATCCATTGCACGACAAAATAAACTGCACGACAACATACTATGCGAGACAACATCCACTGCACAACAAAATACACTGCATGACAACATCCTATGTGTGACAGCATCCATTGCGCGATGAAATCCATTGCGTGACGAAATCCACTGCGCGACGACATCCTATGGGCGACAACATCCATTGCACGACAAAATCCACTGCACGACAACATCCTATGCGCGAAAGCATCCACTTCATGATGAAATCCACTGCGCAACAACATCCTATGCGCGAAAGCGTCTATTGCGCGGCGAAATTCACTGCACGAAAACATCCTATGCGCGACAACATCCTATGCGTGAAAACATCCACTATGCGACAAAATCCTATGCGCGACAGCATCCATTGCGTGATAAAATTCACTGCGCGAAAACGTCCTATGCGCGACAACATCCTTTGCACGATGAAGTGCTCTGTGCAGCGTGTAGCAAATTTTTGCAGCGCGCAGTTGCAAATGGAAATGGAACAAATAAATGATAAGATTCCTTTTGAAACTGACCCTTGGAGATGTTAGATGATGCCAAGCATAAAAACAATATGGGTGCTAACAGGCATGACTTTGCAAATTGTTGACAAACCTCTAACCTTAGCTATGAAAATCATGGTGCTAACACTTAGTATCAAATGCTTTGTCTTTGAATGAAACATTATATTTCTAGCTAACTTTATCATCGATTGATTGCCGATAAATAATGAAGTAACTTCCACGACCATACTATTTCACATGTTTCTTCCAAAGATGAAATTTATCCTGCATATATTGTTGAATTTGCAAGTGTTCACTATTTCATGCAACATGATACCACAAAAAATACCACACTCATTAAATACCCTGAAGTAGAAGCCATGTCAATAATGTCTTTGAAAAAATATACATCTGAAAAATATCTAGCATGTCTGAAATTTCTGTCCCTTTTGCACTCAAACCCAAGATCTTTTGTCCCTTGAATAAATCCAAGTACCCTTTTAGTTTCATTCCAAAGAATTTCTTTGGGTTTCTGCATGTACCTAGAAAGGATGTTGACTACAAATGACAAGTTTGGATGAGTGTTTGTCGAGTAGATTAAAATTATAATTAATTGCCTATACCTAGTACTAATAACAAGTCCCCACCTTCAAACTTTGAATGTTTCAAGTTTTGTTTCATGAGGGGTAAGAACGGGTTTACAATCCTCCATTCCAAACTTCTTCAATAATTCTGATATATACTTATATTGGAAAATAAATATGTTCTTACCTTTTTTGTATTACTTTATCTCCAAAATAATAGTAAAGTAACCCCAAATCAGTCATTTCAAAACCCATTTTAAGCTCATGCTTTACTTGAAATATATGATCATCATTGTTCCTTGTTACAAGAAAAAAATTAACATACATTACCAAAATTACTATATTATTTCTTTGAAGTCATACATATATAGTATCATCCAATTCACTCTACTAAAAACCAACTTTGTGACGATATGCATCCATTTTAGCATACCAAGCTCTCAGAGCTTGTTTTAATCCATATAATGGATTTACCAATTCACACACTTTATTTTCTTGTCTTGGAATTTCAAATCCTAGAGTTCGAGTCATGTATACCTCCTCTTTCAAATCATCATTGAGAAATACACTTTTTACATCCATTTGGTGCACTTTCCATCCTTTTTGTGTGGCCGAAGAAAGCACCACCCTAATAGTGTTCCACTTGACTATAGAGTGAAATTTTCTTGATAATCAATCCCTTGTTTCTAAGAAAAACCCCACTAGCCTAGCCTTAAATTTATCAATTTCACCATCTAACTTATATTATATTCTATAAACCCATTTTCAACCAATGGGTTTTACATTTGAAGGACAATCAACAATTTTCCAATTATTATTCTTAATCACTGCCTCATATTCATTTTCAATTGCTTTTATCCATTCATCATGTTCTACTGCATTTGCAAAAGTGGAAGGCTTAATATTCACATTAGCTACAAAAGAAAAATTCCTCCAACCCAATATTGAACTCCTAGTACCTATTTTATGGTTTTCATCATATTTAACTTCATTGAGAATTGGATTTTCCCACTTTGGAATATTGTGTGCAACCTATGATGGAGTTGATGTACCAAGTTGATGAGTATTATATAAGTTAACTTTAGTTTAATCTTATAAGTCAACTGTGAAGAAATTGGAAACTTTTCATCTTCCATTTTTTTTCCAAGGCTCAATCCATTTCAAAACAATGATCAATAACCCGATTTGTATGTGTTTCATTCTTTGTTGTTTCTTAATTCATGACATTTTACTCCAATTGAATAACTAGTTTATCAATTTATTTTTCACTTAATGTTTCATAAAAAATAACATCTCTACTAACAATAAATTTTCCATTTGATAAAATTCTATAACCCTTTTACTATTCTGGATACTCGATCATTATACATTTCATACTTCTTGAGTCTAACTTAGTTCATTTGTTTTTTGGAATAAGGGAATAGAAAACTGAACCAAAAACTCTAAGTTGCATAATATCTAGTTTGTATCCATATCATGCTTCAAAGGGAGTAATTCCATCCAAAAATGAAGAGGGGGATCTACTCCTCAAGTCAATCATTGTATGTGCAACCTCAACTCTAAAATTTGAATTCAACCTTTAAACATCAACATTTCCCTAGTCATACCCATCATTGTTTTATTCATCCTTCAATCACTCCATTTTGATGTGTAGTGTATGAGTTAGCCAATTGCCTCCTAATTAATTTTTCCTAGCAATATTCTTGGAATTCATTTGAAGTGAATTCTCCACCATTATTCGTGCACGAAGTGGCAATTTTTTCTTTAGTCACAATTTCAACTAAATTTTGAAAATACTTCAACTTCTCAAATGCCTCTGATTTTTCTTTAAAAAATATACCCAAACCATCCTACTAAAGTCATCAATGAAAAGTAGAAAATACTTACATCCCCCAAGTGAAGTTTCTAAAGGTCCACAAATATCATTGTCATCAAGTTGCAATCTCCTAGTTTCCCTCCAAGTACTTGTGGGAAATGATAACCTCCTTTGTTTTCCATAAATGCAAGATTGACATCTTCATTTTCTTTCTAAAATGTGGATAATCCTTTCACCATTCCTTTTTATTGAAGTTGAATGATACTATCAACATTTAAGTGTCCAAAATGAAGACACCACAATCTGATGGGTGTAATACGAGTCTCAATTGATCCTGCAAATTCCTTCATTCTTGGAATGACTATTCCTTTCATCCTAAGAACTTTTCCATCCACATATCATGTCATCATTGTTTTCAATCTATCATTTTCTAAGTTGATTTTAATAATTCCCTTTTCCATCACAATTTGATGTCTTGTTTGGTGAATCAATACCAAAGACCACCGATTTTTCTTCAATGTCGGAACATACCAACATTAGAAATCGTTCATTCCCCAATTGTTGGTAAAAATACCTTGACTAAACATTTTCCACTCGGTTTGTGTGTGGTGTCATCTGCAAGAAAGATGAATCTAAGTTGCAATCCTAATAATTCCAAAATAAATCTTTCCCAAAATTCATTTGTTGTGTGGCTCATGTACCCAAAATCCCTACATCCTCATAATAATTTTGAAAAGAGTAAGTTGTCACCATCGAGTTTGCTTCTTATATTGTTCAAGTGTTGTAAAACCATTCAAAATCATTTTCTTTTGCATTTTCATATTGTGTTGATGAAGAAGAAGTTTTCTTATTGACAACTATATTATCAAAGAAAATTCTACAATGTAAGGCACAGTGTCCAACTTTATTGTATCAAAAACAAGTTATTACCTTCTTCCCTCTTCCTCTTCCACTAGATTGTGAATGTTAGTTGTCTTCTTCTTTTGATGAATATTTATGATTCCAAGTGATATTGGACCTCCTCCTCTACCTCATCCTCTTTTTTTTCCTCGACCTCAACCTCTTCCTCTATTAAAATATTGATTTTGATTTTGTTCACTGTCATTACCATTGGCAGGGAAAACCCATTTTCAGTTGTGCTTGCAACCAATAAATCCTCCCTTAGTTGTTTCTTCTTTCCAAATGTTTATCATGATTTGATAACAACTCACTAAATTTGCCAAAATTTATGTTCTCCAATTTATTGTAATGTCTCCAAAAAATGCTTATATGATTCTAGCAACCTTGATATCAAAATTGTGACCATCAAACTATCTTCTAACTTAACAAACCCTGCTTTAGTAATTTCTTGCTTGATATTTTTGAGCCTCGAAATGTATTCCATGACATGTCCCTCTTCATTTAATTTTTGTTGTATTAAATTTAATTGAAGGTCAACTCATTTGGCCTTAGGTTGCAAACCGAACAAATCTTTCAAGGTTTTCCAAGCTCATCAAGCATCTCCACAATTCTCGATGTGAACAAAGACTTTTTTGGAAACAATGTTAAGAATAAGTGCTAATGCCTTTTCATCTTTGAACTCCCATTTCACTAATTGTACAACATCAATGAGTTTTATAGGTTGGGAATTACAATTTTTTTTCCATAATTCATTGTAGGTTAGAGTGTTTTGAATGTGCCAAAAGTCCAAATTTTATAATTCTTTCATGCCTCCAATTTGTTAGAATCACTAAAAAGACTAACAACTTTAAACATTTTGGAGTTCTAAATTACACCTTATATGACCAAGATTGAATTGAATGAACAATGCAATTAACACCCCTTTAAAATGTATGGGAATAAGATAGTGTCCTTTTAACGTCTTTTCAAAAAATGAATTGTTGGGAGGTTGTAAGCACCATGAAAAAAAAATTCATAAGAAAACCACCACAAAAGACAAACCATAAGAAATCCAACACAATATCATGCACCACACATTCACCACATGTGTCAAGCTTCACTCAAAAAAAAAATCCAGGGTCCACTCCAAAAGAGACCTATTGGGGCTTCGCCTTGATCCACATATAATCTAGTAAATAAATTATTGACTAAACGAGGATTAAAAAATAGAGAAATGATCTTATCTATGCAAGGTGTAGGTGTCAATATAATCCAATGAATAATCTTTGACCAAGGTATCAATATTTTACAATTTGATGTTTGCACTAGACTGTCTGACTGACATTTCGGCTACTGACAGATTTTGACTAACAAACAAATCGTGGAGACGTGAAGATCTCACCGACTTGTAATTACAATTTCCAACACTCCCCCTTAATTATAAGTTGACAGGATTACAAAAGAAAATTACATCAAAAATTTGAATTTTCATTTTACTTGTCACTCATCTGTTACTGCGCGGACTCCCATACTACTGCACAGATGATGAAATGCATATCTTGCTAAAGTCTTTGTAAAAATGTCTGCGATTTGTTCTTTTGACCTACAAAATTCTAAGCAGATTTCTTTGTTATTCACCAATTCTCTAATGAAATGATACCTTGTATCAATGTGCTTGGTTTTCTTGTGAAGCACACGATTCTTTGATAACATGATGGCTAAATTGTTGTCACCAAAAAATGTAGTTGGTTCTTGTTGTTCTTGCAACAAATATTTTAACATCCTTCTCATCCATACTACTTCACAACTTGCGCTTGTGGCTGCGACATACTCTGCTTCTGCTGAAGAAAGTGTCACTATGGGCTACTTCCTTGATGCCCATGATACCATACTTTTTCCAAAATGAAATGTGTACCCAAAGGTACTTTTCCTATCATCAATACTGCCTCCACAATCACTGTCAGTGTATCCAACGAGTTTGAAATCTTCTGAAGTGGAGTACTTTATGCCAAAACCTTTTGTTCCATTCACATATCTCAGGATTCTCTTTCCTACTTTCCAATGTGATTCTTTTGGAGTTTCCATGAACCTTGAGATTAGGCTCACTCCATACATAATATCAGTTCTTGTCGTTGTTTGATACATAAGACTGCCTACTAATTTTTTAAACAGTGTGGGATCCACTTTGGACCCTTTATCTTCCTTGCTTAACTTCAATCTTGTTATGAAAGGTGTTGGTGCTTCTTTTGAATTCACCATATTGAATGTCTTCAATATTTCATACGCATACTTGGACTGTGAGATAAATATACCACTTTTGGACTGGTGCACTTCTATTCCCAGAAAATATCTCATAAGCCCCAAATCAATCATTTCAAATTCATCCTTCATGACTGACTTGAAATCTTCTATGCCAAAGTCACTTGTAAATATCAAATCATCCACATTTAAACAAACAATTAACACATTACCTTGCTGATTTGATTTGATGTACAATGTTGGTTCATTTTCACTTCTCTGAAATCCATTCTGTGTGAGATAGGGATCTATGCGACTGTACCAAACTCTCGGATCTTGCTTTCATCCATACAATTATTTCTTTAATATGTATACTTTGTCTTCTTGTCCCGGAACCTCATAACCTTGTGGTTGTTCCACATATACTTCTTTTTCTAAGTTTCCATTCAAGAATGTTGACTTTACATCCATCTGATAAACTGGCCATTTGTACCACGCGACAATTGCTAACACTGTTCTGACTGTGTCCACGACTCCAACTGGTGCAAATGTTTCATTGAAATCAATTCCAGGTTGTTGTGTAAAGCCTCTTGCAACTAATCTTGCTTTGTTCTTCTGTACTTTTCCTTTTGCATCTTGCTTGGTTTTATAAATCCACTTGACACTTATGACATATTTGTCATTAGGTACATCTACCAATTTCCATGTTTGATTGCTCTTTATGCATCTAATTTCTTCATCCATGTCTTGTGCCTATACATCCTCTTCAACAACTTCTTCAAAAGTTAATGGATCATCTATTTGTGAAAACAAAGAAAAAACTGAAAATGAATTTGTTGTGTCTTTATTATAGATGTTGCGTAGACTTCTTGTCTTTATTGGTAACAAACTTGCTAATGTTGGATCTAGAGATGTACAAATACTCGGACTACTTGTTGGTGTTTGTTGCACTCTAGGTGTAGACTGCACACTTGCTGTTCTTACTGGAGTATTCTGCATGGTAATTTGTGTTGTAGTGCTAGGTGTAGACGGGATTGCACACTGTCATGTGCATGGTGTTTGCACCACTTCATCTTCTACATAATCATGCTCCATTGCGTCAATTATTTTCACTGTCTTTTCTATGGTTCCATCCCATGCTTCATTCTCTACGAACTGAACATTGCAATTGATTATGAATTCTCTTATGACAAGGTCATACAACTTGTATCCTTTTGTCTCTTCAGAATACCCAACAAATATACATTTATGTCCTTTGTTGTCCAAATTCCTTCTCAGTTCATCTTGAACATGTGCATATGCGACACAACCAAAAACTCTTAAGTGCGCCACATTATGCTTTGATCTTGTCCATGCTCCCTAACGAATTCTATTCTTCACACTCTTTGTCAGACATCTATTCAAGATGTATACTACATTTTCTACTGCCTGAGCCCAATACTCATTTAACAAATTTTTAGCTATCAACATACTGCACACCATTTCCATGATGGTTCCATTCTTTCTCTCCGCGACACCATTCTGTTGTGGTGTGTATCACACTGTAAACTGCTTGTAGATGCCATGAACTTTACAAAAGTTCTGAAATTATCTTAACATGTATTCTCCTCCTCTGTCCGTTCTTAGACACTTGATGTAATAACCACTATATTTCTCCACAAGTGATTTAAACTGCTAAAAACAACCCAATGCGTTAGATTTATGCTTTAGGAAATAAATCCATGTATTTCTTGAGAAATCATCAATGAATGTTAGAAAATAAGTATTGCCTCCTATAGACGGAGTTTGAATTGGTCCACAAATGTCTGAATGTACTATTTCTAGTGGAGCTTTTGCTCTGTAAGACTTGCCAACTGGAAATGATTCTCTGTGCTACTTGCCAAATATGCAACCTTCACATATCCTTTCTGTTTTTTCAATCAATGGTAAGCCTTTTACCATATCCTTTATGTGTAGCAGCTTTAGACCTCCAAAGTTCAAATGTCCAAATATGAAATGCCATAACTAGGAGTCATCATGCGTTTCAGATTGGAATGATGCCTTCATTTCTGCACCATTTTCTCCTCTCTTGATACTGCGCGCACTGCTTTCTTCATTAGTATTGCACACACTTTTTGTTGTAAATGTAGTGTCTAACTGCGCACTTTTTCTTTTGTCAACAATTTGCGTTGTGTTCTTCTTCTTGATTGGATTTAATGTCAATGGAAACATTATGTTACTTGTCATCTGGATTTTTGCAATGAGTAGATTGCTTGAGCATTTATCCATAATCACACAATGATTATCTTCCATGTAGATTCTGTATCCTTTTTGTAACAATTGTCCTTTACTCATCAGATTATGCTTCAGACCAGAAACATAATATACATCAGACATAACTCTTTATTCTCCTTGTCTGGTTAAAATGTTTATACTACCTTTGCCCAAGACAATGACTTGTATATCTGTTCCAAGTGTAACCTTGGTTTGGACTGACTAATCCAAACTAGAAAACAATTCTATGTTTCATGTCATGTGGTTACTACAGCCTGAATCTAAGTACCATATGTCACATGGACTTGCTTGAGCAACATTGCATTCAATTGGTGACACTATATTAGGCATTTCTTCTGTGCTAGGCACAACTACAACGTGCACCATTAAACATAGGGTGAGTTTGGTTATTTGCGTTGTGTGACTGATCTCGACTTTGCTTTTTCTAATTATACGGTCTCTTTCTGCACTCATATGCGTAATGTCCATATTTTTTACAGTAATTGCATTGAATCTTTGATTTGTCAGTGTTTTGACAAGTTGACTGGCTGGTACTTGGGTTTTGACATCTTCCACCAGTATTTCCAGGATTGCTACTGCATCCACTTCTGTTAGAAATTCTTCCTTTGCCTCTAGAGTTAGTTCTCCCCCTTCCTCTTCCACGACTTATAGATGACTGCGGGGAAAAAAAACATTCTCTAATGACATATTTGATCTATTCAATCTGTGTTCATGATTGATGAAGGAAGCTTGCAATTCATCTAGGCTGAACTGACTCATATCTTTTCCTTTTTCTAGAGTCACAACATGTAACGACCCTGCTTAAATAAATGTAAAGGATTATTAATTATAATTAAATTGATAATCTGATTGTCCTAAGATGTTAGCTAAACAATAATTGTTTCTTATATAATATTAACTAAATTAATTATCATTAATTATTTGTTCATAATTGTCAATGGTTATTTAATTATTAATAAACTCTTTAATTATGTGAGTAAAGAATTAATAGGGTTGATAATTTAATTTATTAAAAATTACGTATATGAGTGGGATAACAAACATTAAATAAAGGATAAGAAGCATTAAATAAATGGGACAAGACATTAAATAAGAGGATAAGGCATTAAAGAATGAGATAAGGAAATTAATAAGGGGGAGATAAGGAAATTAATGAGGGGGAAGAGTCGGTGAAGGAGGGATAAGGAAGGGAAGGAGTTGGAAGGGAGATTATTCTACGAGAATTGGGAAGGATTTTGGGAGCTCTGAGTATTGTAGGGAGAGTGAAATTTTGGGAGATTGGATTGTAGCAGTGCACCGGGGTTGCTGGGGGTTTTGGGCACGGAGGGCCAGGATATCCGTTGATATCCTGGGGCTAGGGAGTTACCTAATTGGCAGGGAGGACGGTTTTTGGTAGTGTTTTGCAGAAGCGGGAAGGAAGCAAGCTGCGGACAACAGGGATAACAACATTAGGTTCAGGTATTTAATTCAAATTTATTCATTGTTTTAATTAGATTTATTATTCATTGATAAATTTTACATGCGTAAGTGTTAAGAAAATTTGGAATTATTCTTCTTTTATAAACCTAGTAGAAATTACTGTACATTTGGTAGAATTACTATATGTTAATTTAAAACCGGCCATTACATTTGGTATTAGAGCCCTGGTTCAAATCTGGAACCAAGGGCCTACCTACCCAATCATAAATTTAAATAAACACTCCTACTTAGTTGTGGTAAAACTCTAAATAAACTTCCCAGCTCCAAGCTCTAGATCTCATTCCCCTTCGCTTAACCTGCAACCAAAACAAAGAAATTTTAAAACATATATATATATATATATATATATATATATATATATATATATATAAATGCAACAAGAATGGAAAATGTAAAAACAAATTTACCAAAGTAAAACAATTGGTAACTTATTTGGGTTTTGCTGGAATTGGATTGAATTATTCCAAGAATATGAAGGAAATATGGGTTTTCATTTTACATTTATTTATTGCTTATTCTTCCATTGTTTATTTCTAGTTTACTTCTAGAATTACAAAGAATTGCAAACTATTGCAAACTAGAATTACAAACAATTGCAAATAATTTATTTCCATTGTTATACAAAAAAAATTACGGACAGTTTATTTCCATAGTTATACAAAGAATTACAAACAGTTTACATAGTTATACACAGAATTACAAACATTTTATAGTTTATTTCCAGAGTTACAAAAAATTTACAAACAGTTTATAGTTTATTTCCAGGGGTACAAAGAATTATATATATCTATATTCACCTTATCAATATCACATGCCTAAAATAAACCATGACGATATTTTTCTATCTAATAACCATAAGTGAACCATGTCAAAGCTGAATAATAATGTGTTGTTCAAGATATTCAAAACTGTGCAAAAGTATCCACAAAATTATAATAGTGCTGTATATACATCTTCTATATACCTTTCATATCCCAAAAATAGTAAAGGCGAAAATAAGTGCAACACCACAACAAAAGAGAGAACTAATTGAGTGAAGTGCATACCAGTTTTCTTACGCGATACGAATCGTAGTTCACTACGCTCAGATAGGTCTTTTCTCCAGATCTATTCTATCCCTCTCTATCACGGGAAGGTACATGCTCACAGGCAGGCTGTCATCTGGTTTGCCCTTGTGGGGTTTTTGCGCCCATATTCATCCTCTTAATATATTTTACAACTGCCCTGTTCCAAGCCAAGGAGGAACCTACTAAGTTCACTACTCACAACACAAATTAAGCACACCACAAATTAAGCCAAGACCAAGCGCAAACGAGCACCGAGTCTCGAAGAGGAGGGGCTTACACAGAATTTGTGCACAACGCACTCAACACAAGTTTCGATCAAAAATCCAAATCACCAATGGGGGAGTCCACGGGGGCGTAAGCTGTCGGATTCCTTTTCTTTCAGGGATTTGACGAAGCCATCATAGTCAGGCACGCCTAAAGAAATATGGTGGCAGTGTGGTAGAAGTTCCAGGTCCTTCTTGACATCAGGGCCTGCGCTGGGTGGGCTTCAGGTATATTTGAGTATGCGCGTGAGTAGCTTCAATGCCATGCACACATCGAAACCCTCACTTAGAAACCCTAACAACTGATTTAGCAAGAAAATAAATCTTAAGCTACCGCACCCAGAGCATCTGGACCACACCAGATTCAACTAATGAGCGATGACCGCAGTTTGATAATCATTCTTTGGGTTTAGCTTAGTCAGGATTGAACGCTCGGCGAAACGTCAAGCGAAAGAACAATTCTGCTTCAAAGATCGGCTCATGCTTTTGGCTTAACAAGCCCCAATAAGGTTAAAACAAAAATTAACAACGTAATGAACTCAAGAAATCTTAAGGCTTCCAAAGCCTAAGAAGTGATTTAAAACATATATAGAAGTAAAATCACAGATTTCCAGTCTGAATCTGGGAAAAGCTTCATAATACAGAGCGACTTACGGTAAAACCACGACTTAAGCAGTAAAACAACAAAAATTACATAGATGCAGCTCCATTATTTAAAATGTCCAATTACGAAAGCCGCGTACACGTCCATACATTTAGATTACATACTATTTATTTATATGTGCATGAATCTCAGCTGAGCCCAGTCCAATAACTTGCGTATGCAGGCAAGCAGGGAAACCGCTTCTTCATTTCTTCAAGGCAAAGTGTAGGCTGTCAACAAGCAGCAACATCTTTTTTCAGCATTGTTTCATATCAAGATAAAGAGGAACGATAAATCTAGTTTGGCACATGTAAGATAAATCTAGTTTGATCTTACCTCCGCACTTGTAACCAACGAGCCTGTCAGAGATTTGGCAGCGCATGGGAATGGTCATGGCTATGGCGGGATCGATCCCTACAGCTTTCGCTGTTTTTTAGAGCATGACGACGCAGAGGCAAGCGAGATCGTTGGTATACTTGTGGACGGCGTTGCAGCAGCCGAATGAGATGGGAGCGTTTGCATTCTGAGTGGCCTGGATGCACGGTGCCATCTTCCACGCCTCCGACTCTGCTACACATTGGCCTGCTGCATTTGCTCTGTGTTTTTCTGTCAAAACAACAGCCACAATGAAGAGAGGCAGAAGTGAAGGAGCGTAGGGTTGAGGAGTTTAGGGTTTGAATGGAGGCATGTAGGGTTTTAGGGTTGTGGGATGAGTGTCGGGGAGGAGGGGGCACATGGGCCTCATGCAGGGACCCACTGCCCACATTTAAAAAAAAAAATCTGTTATTTTTATTTTCTTTTTTAGTTTTATTTTATTTTTATTTAAATTTAACTTTTAGCGTGTAATAAGCAAATAATAAATAATAATAAAAAAAAAGAGGATTTAAAATATTTCTAAATGGATAATTTCATTTTTTTTACTTTAAATTTAAATACCATTTCAAAAAAAAGGGGGCATTGGTAATAGTATTAATTAATTAGTAATTAATTAATAAGTAACTAATTAACTAGTGGGTTAAAGGATTAACTAATTAAGTATGTAATTAAACATTAATTAATATAACATTATATTACTAGCATAACATTATATTACTAATAAATTTTAATTATTGATTAAAAGTTATGGGAGTCCGTGGGATTCGAACCCCGGACCTCCCCACCGTGCAAAGCTTTGACAATGGCCGCCCTACCAACGGACCATGCGTTGTTTCTTTTACAAATAATTTCACAAATAAATACTTTAACTGTCGTACCCAAGACCACATGCCAAACTATCAAGCATCTTTTAGAGCCATACAGACCACATGCCAAGCATTTTCAATGTGTAGCCATCAGATAATGGTTTTAGGTTAATTAAGATTAAAAGATCATTAATTGTGCCATTGTCAATAGATGTACACATATCGGTGTAAATTAATAAACATAAGGACGAGAGTCATTTTTAATGAAGTTGTAAGCGTAAATTAAAAGGGCTCAGACTAGGACAAGCGGGAAGGAGGAGGCATATGCACTAGGAGAGTAAGCCTAGGAAGTGGCGAGTAAGGCGCAAAGCTAGCGTAGCTACAGGGCAAAGGAACCAATAGTTATTTTCATAGGGGTAAAGAAACGAAGCTTATATGCTTAAACCCAACCCTAACCTAGCCAATCCCCTAATGGAGTAATGTCTATTTACAGACAAGTAAAGAAAACTTACGCTCAACCTTGTTTCTAGTTTGAGTAGCACCAATTTGAAACATCCTGGAACACACCCTGACAACTTTGGTTGATGCAGGTCAAAGCACACAGGATGGTCAGGACTCGAGGGAGTCGAGGTAGGGGAGCGTCGTCGCAAGCACCGCCCGCGCCACCACCACCATCACCCGAACTTGCCCTCATACTGCGCTCGTTAGAAGCCATCAAAGAGACTCTAAAGGGGCGACTACTGGCAGGGACCGAAGTGGAACCCCCACCGTTTGGATCGGGTAATCCAGAAGCGTCAAGGGATTCAGAGGGAGGACCTCCACCTGAAGACATCACGCGAGAATTGCAGAAGATCAAACTTCCGAAGTTTTCTGGGGGTCGCACCAATGAACGCGCGGAAGCCTGGTTGGAAGGCATGACCAAGTGTTTTGCCTTAAGGGACTATGCATCCAATTCAAAGGTGAAGATCGCCATTTTTCAGTTAAGAGACAGCGCCCTGAACTGGTAGGGTAACCTGGAAAGACAACTGCACCTTACCCCAGACACAGTATCTTGGGAACTTTTCGAGGAGAGGTTCAGGAGGAAATATCTACCGACGTACTACGAGGAACAACAGGTTGGGGCATTTCATGCCTTAGTACAGGGAAACAAAACTGTAGAAGAATATGAGATCGGGTTTATGGAACTGGTAAAATATGTGTCGTATA
>JASDQU010586368.1:49824-60042 GCA_032191745.1 Picea mariana | reverse complement strand
CCCTCCTGGATAGTTGTAGATGCCCAATATTTCGACCTCTCTCCTAGAGACCCCCAAATGCTACCAAAATAGCTGAGATAGTAGAACGGGGCAAGACAAATTCCCTGGTGAAGTCTCGGGCTGAATGATGAAGATCTGATCCTCCAAATGCATGAAACCCCTAGTTGGGTTGAACCCTCCTGGATGGCTGTAAACTCAATATTTCGGCCTCCCTCCTAAAGACCTCCATCTGCTACCCAAAATGGCTAGAATGATAGATCGGGGCAACACAAACCCCCTGGTGAAGTCTCAAGCTGAATGGTGAAGATCAGAGCTACCAAATGACTAAAACCCCTTTTTGTAGTGCACCCTCCTTCACTCCAACACGTGCCAAGCTCTAATAAATAATATGACAGAGAAATCCCCTCCTGAATAGGCTAGAGAAGGCGCCCTAGGCCCTCCAAAGAATACCCAAAAGTCCCTTGGCCCAAAATCCTTCTCCTCTTCCCAGATCGAGCTAATCTTCTCAAGATGGTGCACCCTCCTGCAAGAAACCCTCTTCTGTTGCGCACTGCTACTCCTTTGTTTATGGATATGATCTATACCTGTTGTAGAATGGTGTGGGAGGAATGTTGCACCCCCGGGACCAAGCTTGGATCAAGATAGGTGGAATCTTTCACCACCGAGTTGATCACTAGGGTTTGTAATCCCAAAACCCTCAAAGGTCTTTGTGCTCAAGAGCCCAAATGCAAAAGTAATAATAATCCAAAATGAGTGAGAGATGCGCCCTTCCTTTCTTTTATACCCCTGATCTAATTCTTTGTTGAGTTAGTTAACCCCTGGAGTTAACTCCTAACTTTTCTTCATTTCAACTTTTCTCCAAAAGTCAACTTAAAAATATAATGTTGTGAGGTAAGTGCTTTGGGGTGTCTTGATCCCCATGATACATGAGACTATAGTCTAGTGGGGACAACTAGACTACTAAGTCTCTCACAACCTCTTCATCAAGAGGTGGGGGACATTACATTGAGTGAGTGTCGTCGCGCCCTCCTTCTCAACACTTATGGTTTTTGCTGCAAGTGAATCGTGCAATCAATCCACCTCAACCACATTGCAAATCTGTCGACAGCATGGTGAATCAAGCTACGTCTCTTGTGCAACGACCTCCAAAAGCGTTGCAATGGTCAACTTCAACTCGTCCTTGCGATCTTGCTTCTAGTCGTGCAAGCTCTGCAACAGGGCGGTCTTCTCCAAAGTTGTCGTCACCGATATCTCCAATGTTGTCAACCTTCGTTCACTTCGTTCCTCTTGACTCATGACACTCAAAAACACCATGGTTGTAACCAACTCTTGCTACTACACCACGTCACAAGGTTTGTCCGCGCTCTCACAAACCCCCTCAATCAACTTGATCGCAACACTCCTTGGTTTCTATCCAAGCTTTCTCTTTGTTGTCATGGGCACACTTGGCGTTTTGGCTTCATCCAAGAACACCAAGAAACTCTCATGTGGCACGAGAACCGCCTTGGCATATTTGAGAAAATCTTGCCCCAAGATCATCGCATGATCATCCAATGGAGCCACCGTCAAATCCCAGCTACCAAACCAACTCCCGACTCTCAATGGTGCGAAACAAACCACCCTTGCCACTGGCTTCACTGTTGAGTTAACCACCTTAAATGCGGCCATATTGTTCTTAGGCTTGCAATGGAGCGATGTAGCGGTCCATTCACTCACGAAATTGTGGGTTGCATCGGTGTCAACCGAAGCTGCCACCTTCACGCCACTCACTGTCATGTCCACAAAACAAAGTCTGGCTTCTCTATCTTGCGAACCCCGTCCCTAGTTCCTTGCTTTGAACTCATCCAACTGCACCATCAAGGCCTCTAACCCTTCCACCATTGCTTTTGATGGTTCTAGCTGCGTTCGACTTACTTCTCCCAAGGCTGCGAGCTTCTTCACCACAGGCTGGACTTGGGTTTCGTCCACTGGTTCCAGTTGTTCCTTCAATGGGCAATCTATTGCGAAATGGTTAAGGTTACACAAGAAACATCGAACTAGCTTACCTATGCAATCAAGAAATCCATCTGGCCTCCTTAACGTGACGTTTATTCTGTCTTGGGCATCCTCCTTCGCGTGACCCCATTCTTGCCATGTTCAAAGGTTCGGTTTCGAACATCGCACTAGTCTCTCTTTGGCCTGCCAACACAATCAATTCATAATCAAAGATCCCATTCGTGCGTTAATATTGCCCATCTTGCCCACGCTCTCTTGGCACTGTGCGAAATATCGATCCACGGACTCCATCTCAGTCCTCTAAGTTTCTTCACACACAACATCCATATCTCGGGTCGAGACGTGCTCTAGGCTCATACCGCACATCTCTGCTAGTTGGGATCACTTCTATGCTACAGCACTAGGTCGTGCACCCTTCTATCACACTACAAAATTGTCTTCACTGAGATGTTCGCAACCAACTCTAATACCATCCATCATTGTGGTGACAGTGGTGAAGAGTTCACCAACTGTTCACAAAGCGAACTCAAATCTGTCCTCTGCTCCGCTACCTAAATTCTTCGCTTCGATACCATATGTCACGCCATCATAGCAAGCGCCCAGGGCGAAAACGACTTGGCACACCCAAGTCTCTCGGTAGCTTGAGGACCGTGCAGCACCGCAACCGTTCCAACTTCCAACTCGATGGTGAGACCAACCCAAGTGTACTAAGCTCAGACTACGCCTTCACTTTAAATCTTTATTAATTTAGACAATGATAACATTCAACACTTAGAACAATTGCACAAGTAAACAATACGCACAATGTACACAGTCAAGCTATTGTGTAAACGGGCAACCTCAACACAGTCGAACACCCAAATATTCTTACAAGATACAATAGTTTACAAGAATCAATAGCTCATACAACAAACCACACGGTTCACAAGAGCCCACAACTCAACAAATACATACAACAGACTTCTTCGTCGCATACACTTGTTGTGGTACAACTTGACTTGCGATCGAGACTCCTCCCTTCGTCGCAACTCTTGTTGCAGACTCTTCACAAACTTCGTCACACTTCCTCGTCAAACTCTCATCCACTGTTCACGTTCGTCTCTGCTCTGCCCAAGTCGCACTCCAACGGCTCCACACACCTGCAGTCATCCGCGAGCTTCATCGAGTCACTATGCCCTTCGTGCACCTTGCCTCAATTCTGCACCAGACCCTACCACAAACTTCACCAAGTGAGGCTTCCACCGAACTCACTAATAGACCTGCGGACTTGTCCGTTGCACAGACTCACCCAACTCTGCCCCAACCGCCTCACCAATTCACACAAACCTATGTTCACCTAGCCTAGACTTTTGCGTGCCAAGACAAGTTTCTTCACAAAACAGTCACAATGGGCGACCCATCCGACCAGATGGTCGCGCCATAGACCACTCCCCAAACTTATCCACTTAGCGCCTTTGACTTCCACCCCAGACCAACACTTAGCTGAATTTTGAATCCCTCCAAACTTCAGTTTTGTTGCTTGCCTTGAGTTTGATCTTTGTTTTTTGGATGATGCTTTGGTGACTCTCCCCGCGCTCTATATATACGTGTTGAGAGCCCAACGTGAACCGTCGCATCTATTGGAATGCGAGCGAGTCGACCCACTCCACTCCATGTGATGTGCCCACACAAAGTGCCTAGCCGACTTCCCAAGTGCGTGTACCCTCATGACTCGTTGAGCGTCCACATACTCGTTTAGCAGACTCGCCAAGTTATCAACGAGCGCCCACATCTCCATCCAACAGACCCATGCTGGGACACGCACCCACTTGACTTGTCCTAGCCGACTCATCCAAGTGCGTGTGCCCATACTCCGTCTTGGACGACTCTTTGGATGTCTATCCAAGTTGGGCGCACCTTGCCTACGACTCTAGCCAACTCTTTGTGCAACACTCCAACTCGCCTGATCGGTTGCTTATGTCACAAGGCATGTCGCACCTCACATTTAGCGTTTTAGTCAAGTTATCTCGGCAGGTCATCTTGGCGCATTGCATGCCCAAGATGTCCCACTTACCTGATATAAAGATAGTTGAACGCATCGCACACTTGCACCCACTGCCAGAACTGCAGTTCTAGCATGGAGAAAACGTGCGCATCCGAGCTCAATGCCAAAGGTCTTACAAATGCTTCCCCACATTCTTGAATGGCATCCCTACTAAACCCATGGATGTAGACTAGTGTGCCTCACCAAGGGGGATTCAAACGAGGTGACCACTAGCACAAAACCAGCCAAATGCCCAGCAACATTGGCAACAACACAATGAGCTAACCCCTTGGGCTATGGAAAACAACACACACACACATGTCACACACACACATGTCGCACACACACACACACACACACATATATATATATATATATATTTCATCCAAAAATAGCTCGAGTGGTTAGAGTGCTTTGAGCTTCATGCAAGAGGTCTCAAGGTCAATCCCCCGGGCTGGTTGCATCTATTGCATACCTCACTTGACGTCCCTACCAGGTCAGGCGCCATAACTGGTGCCAACAGGTTTACACTAGGTACCATACGCAAAATACAGGGAAGTGATCGGAGGTTTGCCCAAAAGGTTTTTCTTGGAAAACAAAACATTTCATTAAAATATATGTGTCTGTGTGAGCCAGAAACATAGAAAATTTAGATCTTCAAATATATCTTGCTACAAAAAACAGATTTGTGTGTTTTAGGATGGGGAGAGGGACTATTTTATAGGAAAAAGTTAGACTTTCAAGGCCCCACATGTTGGTTTTTTTTATGTTTTAAATGTGTTTTTTTAATGATTTTATTGAGAGGACTTCTCGTCTTGATGTTTATGGCAAGGGACAAACAGATATTGTAAGGATCCTTCGACACTTCCAGCCAGAAATGTACGTTGTATCCTATGGATTCGGATACAGATCCACGGAACACGGATCCTGGATACTCCATAGGTGGATCTGGTATCTAAGAACAAAGATCATACAACATAAATACTGCAATTTAAAAAATATGACAAAAGGGAAGTTCCAAAACCTCGAAGGTTTGTTGACCATCCACAATACTCCCAAGAAACTTTATTTCTTCTTTACAAGTTGCTTCTAAATCAAACAGATGAGTTGCATGTTGTTATCATGTTTTGAACCAAGGAACTCTTATGAACACGCATACTATAGAATAAACAGATGCCTGTTGGCTAAAATGAAGGACGCTTGATTTTTCACAAGATAGAATATGAGACCAATAAGAAAAAAGATAGCAAGGAAGGAAAAGACAAATCACATTACGAAGATCACATATATGATATACCATTTAGATAGACAACTACCATTTTCTATTTCTTTAAACAAAATGCTAAAGTTACTATCGGGTTGTTTTGTTTAATGCTATTTTAATATACTCCAAGTCTAACGGAATACCTTTGCAGACATTAAAAACACGATCCTCTGGAGTCTGAACAAACCACAGTAGACTACTGGGGGGGTTTAAAAAGCTTAGGATAACACACGTATCCTAAATGATCAACGTAAGAACTCATTCGAGGCCGAAAAAGATAATCTCTGTAAAGGCATGACAAAATCTGCTACTTACCATTTTGTTGAAGTACTTCAGATCAAATAGTAACATAAATGCCAATATTGCAACCTACCGAACAAAGTTTGACATATACTCTGTGGAAACAATCATTTCACGAATCAAACATTTAATAATAGTGATCTGTTGTTAGATTGGTACTCTCATGGAATGAAGGAGCTTTGAGAAGAATCCCTATCTATTTTTACTAAGTCAGACTCATGAAACAACTAGGTCACCTGGTGCCGCAGCAACCTAATCTTGATGAACATAATGAATTTTAACAATGGCAGAGTATACAATATAAAAATATAGATGAGAGAAAGAAAAGTTCTGAAGACAGGTTCGTTGGCTATCCAGAACAGGCCCAATAAACTTTATTTTAGGATTCAACCTTAAAACTAGGAGATAAGTTGTATGTGGGTTATCATGTTTCAAACAAAGGTATAAGAAACAGGTTCCTGTTCTGCTTAGGAGTACCAATAGATAATATATTTATACGAGTTGAGAATCAAATGGTGTAAGCTCATTTTAAATTACTTCAATTGATGAAGCATTGTTCTAGGATGCTTCACAAAAAATGCCTTCAAAATTCCTGGGATGATGCCAAAAAACTAAATAGGCAAAAATTAGAAAATGCAAATTGACTCCCAGTCAGAAAAATTTTAGTATTTACGCATCAAATTTAGATTAAGGGGGGAAAATAATAGTTTCTGTCTCACAAGCTAAACTCCCACCTATAGCTATTTTTGTGTCACCATTTAAGGTCATTTATTGTTATAAATCTCAATCCTGACATTTTCAGAAGTATATCTTCAAGATTTGCTATATGACTAATTCCAAATTGAAAAAGATGGTTTTGTCTGGCTCAAACAAGGTATGGTTGTGAAGCTGTATTACGTATCAGCTGACTCAAATTTGAGCTAAATATATACAGTAAAAGAGTCATCCAACTAGATGAAAGATGTGGACTCGATCAATTCATTCACAGTTCCATGACTCATTTCTCAGCAAACCCAGCAGTCTAGAAATTAGTCAACCCGGGGATATATACAACAAACAGTGCAACAAATCCATTGGCTCACAATCACTCCACTCAAATTTTCACCAAATCTGACTCATCCTGGATTTAGACAACTAATTGAACTATGTACTCAAAACAGCTACCGGTCAAATTTTTTATTAAGCACAAAAGTGAGTTATAAATGCACACGGCAGGGATTTCAACTGTCACATACCCACTGTGGAAATCGAATTTTTCGTCGATTTCTCAATGATCAGACCCCCGAAATGTCTATGGAGGTCTAGCGTAAGCTAGCTCTTCCCTCGTCTATTCCCATAGGATCGCGGGTCACGACCACAGGTCAAACAAATATGGCGTCCTTTCGCTCTTCGCGACTCAGCACTACCAGGGCGTCGAGTCTTTCGACTCTGCAAACCCCGACACAGTGAAGCGCTGAACCCCGAAAGGGCTGGCGAGTACAAGTTTCCTGTTTGGGTCTTGTCCTCGTGACCACGCGCTTAAACCGGCAAAGCCCTTACCGGCCTTTCGCGATTCGGGAAATCACAATGCATGACTTCTTCCTTTCCCATTCAAATCCCCGAAAACCACGAAGTCTCCCAAATTTCCCTCCAAAGGGAGATCAACAGCTGTAAGCCTCCCCTGATCCGACGGTATGGATCCTTTCGGGGTTTCGGTACTCGGGAGTTCGAAATGCAACGACTCCAAGACTCCTTGTCATTTAAATCTCCGAATTCCGATACGGAAGTTCGTGTAAGAGATCGACGGCTCTTAAGAGTGTGGATCCAACGGTCCACGGGATTTCGGGACTTTTCCCAAATCTCTGACCGCTCACCACGCGTCTCCTCTGATGGACGGTCCAGATTCTTTCGATACTTCTCCTCTCCACTACAGCGCGTATCGGGATTTCGCGAATCGCGGCGGCAAGGTTTTCTAGCCCTCTGGTTTCCCGGATGTCGAAACGCCGAAACGTCGACCGGCAGCCACGTGTCCCTCCGATGGACGGCGACGACCTTTAGCCAGGATCAACGATCGTGATCTTTTTGGGATAATCAACGATCACGATTAAATCCCAGCTTTCCTTAACCTCATTCACACCTCTCGCCATTTCGGGGTTTCGGTGATCGGGATTTCGCGACTTGCGAAGACAAGGGATTCTTGCCCTTTGGTTTCCCAGGTGCCGAAATGTCGATCGGCAGCCACATGTCCCTCCAATAGACGGCTGCGACCTTCACCCACGATCAACTGTTATGATCTTTTCAGGATGATCAAAGGTCACGATTAAATCCCGCCTTTCTCAAATTTATTCACACTTAAAACGATTCGGGGTTTCGATAATCGAGATTTCACGACTCGTGAAGATAAGGGTTCTTGCCCTTTTGTTTCCCGGGTGCCGAAACGCCGAAGCGCTTATCAGCAACCATGTGTGCTCTATAGATGGACGGTCCTCGTTGTTTCGCGATTTCGCGACTTGCAACCCCCAGTGACGCAAATCCTTTGTCCACTCGAATCCCCGGTATCCGAAATACTGATGGACTCTCGATCTCCGCCACGTGTCCTTCACAGATGGACGGTCTAGATCTATATCGGGATTTTCACCATGGAGTGTCCCGATCTCTTGTCATCGGGACTCCCAGAATCCCCAACTCCGAATCCCCGATACCGACTCCTCTCTCGAGACTTTCGCCCTTGTTCACGAGGGCTTAACCCTCATGCATCTCCTAGTAGATCCAACGGCTATCGGGTTTTCTATATAAGATCTGACGACTCAGATCTGTCCCACGCCGTGTACCGACTCCTCTTTCGGGACCTTCGCCCCTGTTCACGAGGGCTTAACCCTCCTACATCTCCTAACAGATCCAACGGCTATCGGGTTTTCTAGTTAAGATCCGACGGCTCAGACCTGTCCTACGCCGTGCACTCTCCCACTGCTCTATGGTCATGGAAAAACCAACGGTCTAGATACTCCCACAGACCTTGGGGATCTACGGTCCCGATTTCCTCGCTACTCACGAAGATAGAAGAAAAGGGGTAAGGCATGTAACGCCCTTGTTTCTTCCGCCAATCTAACGGTCGTGAAATGACCGCAGATCTTCCAACGGGATCTCGTCCGTCGATCGATACTTATCCCTACGCTGCTACTTCGAGATTTCAAGAGGATCATTCTTGTCGTATAGGGTTGCTAAGACTTGCGCATTCAGGTCCTTTTTCTAGGCTCTTAGTAAACTTTTCCAAGAAGGGTATCTCTGTGGAGAGTTCTATTCCAGGGCATTCCTGGAGACAGATAAGGGGAAACAAATTCCCGAGAACGGACTGGAAGTCTAACTTGGTTCAACTTTCACACAATTAAATTTATCTATCAACATAAGCCATGCGTGGTTTTTCTGTTACAAGCATACATCTACCATTTCTCATCAAAACACTGCATAGACAGTCTTATACCATAATCATTCACAATTTCACAGTTTATGAGCATATATATCAACATATGAATTTCAAGGTGCAAGATGTAAAACACTTATCAGCAATAACACCAGAGGTAAGTGCAACTACTGAGAGGGGTGCTCGTTTCCACCCAACCGTAGGCTCAGCTATTCCGATAGGATTTACAACTAGACACCCCCGAGCTGAGACCACGATGCTGCGAGACTATGTCTTGGTTTTCCAGTGACCGAGAACGAGAGTTACTCTCCCCCTTCTCTGCTATCACTCACTCTACATATCTCCAGAGTTCTCTTCCTCCCCTCGCGTCTACCCCCAATCGCTTCTCCCTCACGCCTTATCCTCTTGCGAGGTTGCGTGTGGCGCGATTTCTCTCGCACAAGTCAGGCCTGACGGCTCTACGGATGGGTGGTTCACCCCCCCATCCCTCATTAATTCCTGAGGAGCCATCTACCGACCAGCTTGCGAGACATTTAATTCGGGGCTAGCGAGCCGCTCTTGGTTCTCCGGGCCAATGAAGTCCAAATACAATATTGTTCTCGGTGGAAGTTAACACCACCATTCTAGGTGCCTTCCACCGCCTTTCTCCAGCCATCGTGGTCTCTTTTTCAGCATATCCCCTCTCAACAGTCCTGCAATATATATATATTCATAATATTATTCACATTCATCGACCTTTTCCACAAGGTCCATTCACATCACACATTCACATTTCTGAGTTTGCCACAGTTCTTGGCCAGTCCAGTTATTTTTACAAAATGGGGGAAACAGGGTGTTACATCAACATATGAGAAGATGGAAATATTCACAGTATCCCATATATGAAAAAGAAATGGAGACTTAATGTTGATAAATGGATGACAAACGCCACTAGCACTTATCCACTAAAGGCATCATTAAGGAAAATCCACAGCCTGAGCATTGAAGACTTTACAGAAAACAAGGATACGTTGAACCAATGTTTTAAAAACCGAAACCGGTCAAGGGTCCAACCTGAACCAGAACCAGAACCGGTAATAAACCGGTCGAACCGGTTTCAATGAACCGGTTTTTTAAAAAATACATAAAATATTTAAATTTTAACGAAAAAAATATATTTTTAAGATTTTAAATCATGTTTCCAAAGCATTAGAGACAATTAGAGACAACATATCCAAAGTATGCTCATGAATATAT
>JASDQU010586368.1:31964-42042 GCA_032191745.1 Picea mariana | reverse complement strand
CTTGTACATGCATTTTGTCTAGCATTCTTATTAGGTTTTTCTTGGACTAATAATCCATATTAGATGTTTCAAAGGCCTACCCTAGGAAGAGCAGGAGGGGTCCCAAGGCTGTCTCCTCTACGTTAGATTCTGGGCGTGCTTGTGAGAAAAGGGGAACGTAAGAATGACATCGTTGGTTTATTTGGAATAAGAATTCAAAGAAGTTTCCCTTGTGTGGGGCAGGCGTAATCACGAGATATGTGGAGCAAGTAATCATAAGAAGGGGTAGCTGGCACGTGGCTTTATTGGATTTAAAAGAGTTATTTCTCAAACTCTCTCCACGTTTAGTTTATAGTTTTTTTTTTCAATGACAAAGTTTCGAATTAATTTAATGCAAATTTATTAGAGCGGAACTATTTGGTTAGGTTTAGGGAACGGATTATTAGCATAGTAAATTATAAAATTAAATATATTAATGAAAATCTTCAAAACGTAAGGTAGAGAATATTTTATGATTTTTTATTTGATGTTGGGTTTTATATATCATATGAACGTTCTATGCAATTGTGGAGTTAGGTTATTCTACAATTTGCTAGATTAATAGTGGGTTCTCAATGATAATTATAAGAATGAGGATTTTTTTAGTTATATATTTTTTTAATGGTTAATAGTGAAAATACAAATCAATTTCATACATAAATTTTAGAATTAACTATATACATGTATTTATTCCAAGTAAGGTGGTATTAATAGTTTAATGATAATTATATAAATGAGAATTTTTTAGTTATACATATTAATGGGTAATATTGAAAATACAATCCTCAACAAATTAACTTTTCTCATTATGTTTATCAAGTGTTGACTCAAAGTTTGTGATTGAGTGGGTCTCTTAGGATGTCCTCATAGTTTCTATATATGCTCTGCCCATAAGACGTGTAGATTGGTCTGCTCCATCAATATTGACATGGGGGATCATCAATATGTTGATGGTTATGTTCCTCGTTGTTTACCATTGACATCCATAGACAAAGGATCATTGAGCTCTTACCTATAGTGGAGAGGGGAAAACAAACCCAAAGCAAAGCAATTAGCAAAGCACCAATCTCTCCCTCTATACCAAAGTAAGCCAAGAGATGTTACCTATTTATGAATATGGTAAACACTAATCTAGCCAAAGTTAAGGAGGGGGCCAACAATACTTTACAAAGAGGGGCTAAAGCACCAGTGGGATTGAAATGAATCGTGATTGGTGTTGGTCTAGGCTTTGCAAAGAAGATTAACAATAATTTAGGAATCCCCTTTCAACTTATAGTGTCTTATGTCCTTGAAGGATAGCAAATCGAATGTATTCTCTGTTAAAACATCGATCATTTAAAGGATACACGACCCAAGGCCAAGATTTCATGAGGGAAAAGATGAATGTGACTCATGGAGTTGCTCTCCCAAATAGGCATTGTTTGTGCTAAACCTAGTGCACCAATATTGATCACATTACCACCCTTTTTGGGAATTGATACCCATCAGAGTTTAGTGACGCAAACTAAAAAATGCTTAGTCTGCTAGTTAAATAAACAACTCTTCAAGCAAGTTGAAGTGGCTACATGATTCAAACAATTCTAATCTAGAAAGGGACTTGAGCCCTACATCCAATAGGGAAGAAAGTGACCAATTAATTTAATTTCATTGATGCCATCAATAGCATTGTACCATTAAGTAAAGTGGCAAGATGCACGAAAGAAAAACAGAGAAAAACTACTCTTTTTGTTTCCATTTGGAGGTTCTACCTCCATTAGAGAAGAGTGGTTTTGCCAATCCACCTATAAACCTAAACCAAAAAGTACCCTCTCATAGTAAAATAATGTTTAACACATTTATTTAGAAACAAAATATAAATAAATATATTTGAGACCTCTAATGCCCAAGAGAATTAGAGATGAGTGATTTTACCAATCCACCTACAAACCTAAGTCAAAAACTACCCTCTCGTAATAAAATAATATACACATTTATTTACAAACAAAATATAAATAATATACTTGCATTTAACAATTTAAAATATATACATGTTTATAAATTTAAATAATATTAATTTGTATTATACATTTTAATAAAATAATTTTTAACAAATTTATTTATAAACAAAATATAAAAATATATATTCTATTTTTATAAATTTAAATAATATTAATTTATATTATACATTTTAATAAAATAATTTTTAACAAATTTATTTATACAAAATATAAATAATACACTTGCATATTAAAACTATTTAAAAATATTTATTGTTCTATTTTTGATAAATTTAAATAATATTAATTTGTATTATACATTTTAATACGCAAGTATATATAATTTTCATGGCCCTTTGATAATGAGATCCTATCTACGATAATGTTATATTTGTTCACAAACTTGAGTGTCTTTATAAAGCGTAACCGAGTGACAATTCTAACCAAGAAGGGACTCACGTAGAGGTTTCTTGAAAAACAGAAGCGTCCACAATAGACTAGTATTATATTCAGGTTTAACGAAGCCAGATCAAGTTGTGAGATAAAATGTCGACTTATGGTTTATATTTATATGTATAGAACAATAAACATTCTAATTTATTGTACCAAGTTATCTTTTCAATTTGACTGGTGCGGCTAGCTTACTTTTTTATTTATTTATATATTAAAAGAAAAGTGATAGTGATGGAGTCATTTATCTAAAAATCTTGTAAGTCTTCACTAATTTTATCTCTCGTTTTCATCCATCAAACTTCTGTTTGTCCTTTTCAAAGTGTTTTTCTTACCGAACACCTATACGCGGAGTTTTGTATTACTTTTAATGTTAGTGTCTTTTCCTATAAAGTAATAAATATCACATTAAGCAAATAAAAGGGTTATTTTTTTAATTGTTATCTAAATAAGTATATAATCATCATTAATTTTATTGTTTTGGGTACTTAGATAAAACAATTTTAGTATTAGTATTTTTTTAATAAAATAATAATTTCACATTAATTAAATAACAATAACAAGGCTTATTCTCTTTACCTATTATTTAAATAGTTACATAAGTATTATTAATTTCATTATTTCAAGGTTATAATTTGTGGATCTTTAATTGAATTGTGTATATGTTTAGTAATCATTTTTTTATATTAATTGAAGATTGGTTTTTATATTCGGCTCAGTGTAGTAGCCAGATTGGTTGTGAGGTAGGTTTTCAACTCTCCCACCAAGGTTTAATTACTACCAAGTCCAGTTGGCCCGTTGTCATGAGGCTAGAAGGGTAGGCATCCCCCAAGTGTGGGACATCCACTAGAGCATCTCTAGATGTCTCGTGCCTTGCTAAATCATAAGTTCCCTAGCTAGTGTCAGCTTGCAAGTTGTTGGTGCTAACACGGGTTTATAGTGGGATCCACTTCGGTGGCTCCCACTATAAACCCTTTCCTGATAAAAAATACATTTTTTGTTATATTCCTATTATACATGTCATCGTTAGGCAATAGATGCTACCATGTGTCAACACACCATATAAATGGGTGCATAATCTCTCTAATCCTAATTATAATAACCTATATGGTTACCCTTCTAATAATCCATTTAACCCCCACTTAGATATATAAAGTTATAACCATTAAGATTCTCATGCAAATAACCCTACAACCCCTATATATATAACCCATGCGACTCTTGTGCTAATAACCTCTTTAACCCCTATATTTTCTCCAAGGAATACCTCACAAGATCCCCCCTCTTCCCAAAAATCACTAGATAGAGAGTGGCTCAGTTGCCAGCCACAATAACGGCTAATAATCTCAATTGACTCGACTAGATTTGAATTTGTGACCTGTGGCCTCCTCATTGATAACATGTCTTAGAAAGGTGGTTCAACCGATTGAGCATATATATATATATATATATATATATATATATATATATATATATATATATATATATATATATATATATATATAACAGTGAATTGTTAATGAAGTGCCCCATATAGGCCCCATGTAAATGTCCATGTGTAAAGGTAGTTAAATACATGTTGAACAGTGGATTTTTTGCAAAGAGATGTAGTGATAGTGTTAATGGATTTCCTGGTTCCCCAATGGATTGGCCTACAATAATACCTAGTGTTTCTCCTAATTCGATTAAGTGACTATGAGTAGCACCCCGACCATAACATAATTGACAAATCTAAGATATACTCTTGCAAGTAAAGGGAGTTCATATATATTATTGTCGTGTGTTCCCTTGTGTGCTCATAATTCCCTCTTACTTCTTGTTGGGGGCATGGGCCATCATCGATCGGCTCTCTCTAAAAGTTAACATTGTTTTTCCACACGAATGGATGTTTTATGCTCAAGCTAAGCCTTTTCCCTAGCCACCTCCACTTGTCCTCTTTCTTGAATGGTTAATCAATCCCCCTCCTCTTATTAGATCCCACTAGTAGGGCATGAACAAATGACATAACATGGCAAGGGTCACTGTTATATGCATGAAGGTCCTAATGGAAGTCGTTGCTACATGCATATAGTAGGAGACATTGTTGCAAGCTTGAACTGAATGAGGGCGACTTATGCAAGTGTGAAGATCCCAACAATAACTACTACAAACATGAGAGTCTAACAACATCTATGATTTTGCTACGATGTGGAGTTTTCCCATGCTTTGTCTCAAAGTAGTTCATGACTGCTCCCCTCTAGAGAGAGATTTTCTTCCCCAGTGGGCTTGGAAAAATATTTCAAATAAAATTTGTGCCCCTTTATTATTACAGATTGTTCTCTATCTCTTAGATGAAATGACAACTTCATCCCCTGCCATCTAACTTTCTCTGGAAGTTCTAGATCATGCAATATACTACAAAATCCATGGACCAATCTATCATTTCAACAAATTTTAGTCTCAACACATGTAGATTTGTAAGTGTACTCAATTCTGGAAACACATGCTCCATGAGAAAGCATATACTTATACGTGTCCATGTCCATAGGTTCTTCATTTTKTTKTTTAACTCCAGTAAGCACGTGGATATCATTTTCAATTCCAAACCTTGGTTTATGGGTCATGTAGGCTTGCTTCATGAAACCCTAACCACGTCTATTTAACCCGTCCATAGACTCGTTAACTTCAACTCTAATGTGGTTTATGCTACCTAATTTTCCTCTCCATTTCTAGGGATCTGAGTCATCGACTTCTATCAAGAACACTATGGGGAGGTCTCATTTCTACTTCCCATAAACTAGCATTAGAGATATCACAACCTATGTCAAGTTGTTTGGAGAAGTGGACTTTGCAAATGACCTACCTAGATATCCTAGATATCCTAATTGAATATCAAACAAGGTTTGGAATAAAACATTACATTAGGTTGTAACACACCTGACCCCTAAGTACCCTTTCTAGGGATGGGGCATCAAAATTTCACTTACTTTCATCGTCTCGAATCATCTCTCTGAGATCTCCATTCTCTTATACTCAACCATAGCTCTCTAACGACTACTACCAGACTCAAAACCGAGCTCTAGATTGCAATTTATGGCCTCTCGAAGCTCTTCGGGCATTATCAGACATGGGCCACGTGGCTCCACCTCATTCGTATTGTCCCCAAGTTCCTACATCCACGGGGGAGGTTCGTCCACCGTCCAATCCAACAGCAGGACATGGTATTCATTTAACACATGAGCTAGAGGGAAGTTCGACGTTCAACGCTTCGGCACTGAACATCCCTTCTCCTTTATGCACACCTATCCTCCAGAGTCTCGAATTCTTGAACTCTCAAAGGAGCCTGGAATCTCGCCACATGGATCCGACCTTCGGGCCTTTTGGCTTATCCTCGATACTGCACCCCAAACCTCCAGAGTCCCGAAGTCCCAGACTCCCGAAGGGTCCACCCTCGCACATGGTGACGTACTAGACATGGAAGTAAGGACAGGTGGGTCCCGAGTACTCCACCCGCCAAATGGACCAACTAAAAAGGTGCGAGGGGTGACACGTGTCACGTTTTAATGGGCACATAGGGTCTGTGAAACGTATGAATCTAGGTGACATGTCAATCATGTGTCCACGTCACCTTGGGTGACATCAGCGTGCCACGTCACCCCGGATTGATAACCTTCCAAGCTCTTTGATCTCTAGGTCAGGGTGTGTCCACGTAACCCATGGATCGATGGCCTTCGTTACTTCGGCATTCGGGGGAGCCGTGGAGTGACTTCCTCCTTGCTCTCGGAGTGGCCAGTGTTGGGCTAACCATGGTCTAGATCTAACAGCCAAGGGAGATCCCAAAGGGTCCCTAGATCTATTGTCCTTGTCACTTCGCAGCTCCGGCCTTCAGGGGTTTCGGCATTATGGTCGCTCCGCTCTCCCGAAGTGTCGTACACAGGCCCCTCCACTAGATGATCGGACGGTTAAGAGGGGTTCTTTAAAGAACTCCCCAATCCACGGCTCTCATCACTTCATAACTCCAACATTCGGGGGGTTTGGTGCTATAACCTCTCTGTTCTCCCGAAGTACGACTTCGTCGAAGTTACCTCGACGTAGATCCAACGGCCAAGGGGACTCTCGAATACCCTCGGATCTACAGCTCGTGATAGCTAAATGGATCAAGGTTTAGCGGTCGGGCATGTCTATCTGCCACGGTTAAGAAAATCATTGGGCGTCGTTCAACCTCATGGGCAACTGTAACAACCAATTTCCTTCAGTCGGTTTACAAATGGTAGGTTCATAGTACTCCAAAGCTCTGAACTCCCGGAGTTCCGAAGCCAGAAAGGCTTAGCTCCTTTCAGGCCTAGCGTAAGGTTCCTAGACCTTAATCACATGGGTCCTTCGAAAACTCTCGTGGGCTACACGCTAATCTCTTAGCCGTGAATTGGTTAAGGACACGGGCATGAGCCCTTGGTCACACGAGTGAAAGGTCTGAAGGAGGCGCCCCCCCTTCCATAGGATTTGAACTTAGTATTCTCGCGAAGGTAGATTTTAGAGGTTGGCAAGACTTATACATCCTAGTAAATCCTTCCATAACACTCTTGCAGGCTTACATCCCATAGCTTTCTAGCTACTAAGCTAAGGAAAGCAGAAGACCGCTCAAAAGCATGGGTTCACAGAGGGACAACACATATTCCTACCTTAATCATTCAATACAGAACTCAGTCATAAACATATAAATATATTCAATCATCATTTCCATTTCAATACATAGAGTATGAAGATACTTATCAGGAAACCAAAATTCATGAAGCAACTGCTGAAAGGGGTACATGTTTCCACCCAACCATAGGCACATCCCCTACTGAATGGATTTACCGCTAGCCACCCCCCGAGCTAGACCACGATGCTCTGAGAGAGACTCTTTCTTCTTACTCAACGATAGTCAGGGACAGAGGTTACTCTCCTCCTCCCACAGGATCTTGGCCACTAGTTTTCTCTGTATCTAGCAATGAGGTATGCACGAGTACTTCCATAGTCACTCATCAGTCCTGTTTATCAGCTTGGAATGAAAACCCTACCCACAGCTTCTTGCACCCAAAACGAGCTTATTTCCCATATCCTCCCCTAACCAGAGAGTTGCAAGCGCTCTTTTCTCTTCTCAAGATTGGTCTTTCGACTCTGCCTCCTTGCATATCTGGCTCTGCCCATGAATTACCTATTTTATTGCCTTCCTCAACAAGGTTGTGTGAGTCTGAATCCCCAGCTCGTGTTCAGGTCTGGAAGTCTTGTCAATGGGTACTCTATCCCATCTCCTCATTAACCCTTAAGGAGGACTCTTCTAGCTACCAATCTAATTGATAATTCATTTCTCGGTCAGAGGATTGTTCTAGGTCCGAGTCATTAAATCCAGTAAGGTATTGGTTTGGTGGGGGGTTATCTCAACCATTTATGGTTCCTCTCATTATCTCTCTCATAACATCATGGTCTATCTTGTCAAACCCCCCCTTCAACAATTATGCAACACTGTTCATTTTCTATCAATAACAAAAAATACATACATTACCTTTTATAACAAAAGGTTCATCAAATCCATCATTCACACATATTTAGTATACCACAGTCTTTCGACAAGTTATAGTTATATTTACAAACTGGGGGAAACGAGGGTATTACAATCCCCTCCCCCTTAAAGGAACATTGTCCTCAATGTTCTACCTGTCAATGTGATATGTATGTATAGAAGTAAACAAAAATGGATATGCTTGTTTCATGGCATCCTCCATTTCCCATATAGCCTCATCTGGGCCAAAGTGTTTTCACTGCACCTTGTCCTATGCAATGGTTTTGTTCTTGAGTGGGGTTTCCTTTGTGTCTATTATGTTTTGTGGTTCTGGCTGGAATTCTCCCTTCGGTTCCACCTAAATCACAGACCAGTCAATTATATCATTAGAATCATGTACATATTTCTTCAATAATGAAACATGGAAAACATTATGTGCCTTCAC
Organism: Picea mariana; assembly: GCA_032191745.1. Lineage (NCBI taxonomy): Eukaryota > Viridiplantae > Streptophyta > Pinopsida > Pinales > Pinaceae > Picea > Picea mariana. The sequence continues at coordinate 33,632 of JASDQU010586368.1, read as the reverse complement.
TATGGGAGGAAGCGCTAATCTATATGCTACAGGTCCCACTCTATCCAAAATTTCAAAGGGTCCACAATACCGAGGTGCCAGCTTGGCACAAGCTCCCATTCTCAAGGAGCTTTTCCTGGGTCTAACTCGAAGATGATCCCCTGTTTTGAACTCTCTAGGAGTCCTTTTTCTATTTGCATAACTTTTTTGTCTATCCTGAGCCACTTTCAGATTCTGTTTTATCTGAAGTACTTGTTGTTCCATTTCTTTTAGCATATCTAGCCCAATTGTAATTCTGTCTATTGGGTTATCCCAATTGATTGGAATATTGCACTGTCTACCATAGAGGGCCTCAAAAGGGCTCATCTTCAATGACTCTTGATAGCCATTGTTGTAGGCAAACTCTACCAGTGGTAGGTAGTCTTCCCACTTCTTAGGCTGATGCATTACATGCATCTTTAACATGTCTTCTAACACTTGGTTTACCCTCTTTGTCTGTCCATCAGTTTGAGGGTGATAGGTTGTACTAAATAGCAATTTAGTTTCAAAACCAGCAAACAAAGATCTCTAGAAGCTTGAAGTAAATTTTGTATCTCTGTCGAATACAATCTCCTTAGGCATGCCATGCAGTCTAAATATTTCTTTCATGAAAATGTTGGCAATATCTATTGTCTTGAAAGTTGACTTGACGAGAAGGAAGTGAGCAGCCTTGCTTAATTTTTCCACCACCACCATGATGGCGTCATTCTGTTTGGTTGATTTTGGTAATCTTGTGATGAAATCTATGGAGATGGTTTCCCATTTCCATTTTGGGATTGGTAGGGGTTGCAACAATCCTGCTAGATGTTGATGTTTTTCCTTAACTTGCTGACATTGTAGACATTTATCTAAGTAATCAGCTATGTCCTTTTTCCAGTCTGGCCTAATAAAATAGTTTCCTAGTGGTTGTGATCATCTTTTGATAACCAGGATGACCAGTGTATGATATTTTGTATAGTTCATCCATCATGAACCTCTTCAAGTCGTCACAGTTTAGGATATACAACCTACCTTTGTATGTTAGCAGGTTGTCATTCAACAATTGATAACCCTCATACTTTATCCCCATGGGCTCTTGCTCTAAGTATGATTTCACAGTCTTGAAAAATGCATTTCTTTCTTGTGCATTTTTTACTCTCTCCTTGGCGTCTGTTTCACAGGTGCTTACAGCTGCCAAGTGAATCACTTTCATACTTCAGCTAAGGGCATCGACCACCCTATTTTATTTTCCTTTGATATGTTTGATTTCAAAATCAAACTCACTAAGGATATCGATCCATCTAGCTTGTCTAGCATTAATTTTTGGTTGATCAAACAAATATCTCAACCCACTATGGTCTATCATAAGCACAAATCTCTTACCTAGGAGGTAATGCCTCCACATTTTTAAAGCATGTACTATGGCAACTAATTCTAGATCATGGGTCACATAATTGATTTCATGCTCATTCAATTTTCTGGATTCGTAGAAAATTGCATGTTCTTCTTGCATAAGGACTCCTCCAAGTCCTTCCTTCCAGGCATTTGTACACACAAGGAAGTCCTTGTTTGGGTTTGCAACCTTCAGCATAGGTGCATTGGTTATAAGGTATTTCAGCTCTTGGAATCTCTCTTCACATTCTGATGTCCAAAGGAATTTAACTCTTTTTT
>JASDQU010586367.1:16515-26799 GCA_032191745.1 Picea mariana | reverse complement strand
AAATACAATTGGATTAATTCATATAACTTGGATTTCTAAGATTACTACACCCTAGAAATATTCAAAGAAGGATTTTGAATTTCAATATATGTTTTGATCTTCCATAACTCAACTATTATATTAATTAATTAATAGGATTTTGAATCCCTGAAATATTGGAAACAAACATCTTGTTTCCTTTTCAGTCATTTTTTAAAATAAGTTGAAATCTTCAATGGGATTATTATTAGCACTAATATTAACCATGCATGGTTCATCTATTAGGAATATGTAAAAAAAAGAATAATGAATTGATTTTGTAAAATTCTCGATGAATATTTTTCTTTCCTTTAGAAAGCAATTATCTCCATATATTTCTGATATTTTGTGAAAAATATTTCACTCGAGAGATTGGAGAATGTTCTAATAAACAATTTTGATATGATTCATTTTTTTTGTTCTCTTTCAAGAGAGGAAGATACCAAGGAATCGATCTTTCTCTTCGTTTTTCAATCTCCATTTTATATCTTGTGAATGGATCTTCACAAACATATTTTCCAAGTTCCCAATACTCATTTTTTATTGAATTGAGATTTGAATCGATCTCTGAATCGATATCTTTCTCATCCTTATCTGAAAGAATGTTTATTCAGCCTTGATTCTCTAAGATCATATCATCCTTATTGTTCATATTCTCTTCATATCTTGAATTTAAACTATGGGATCAGAATTCTCTATGGATTCATTATAAAATATTTTCGATTGGAAAGATAGGAAAATATCTGAAAATATCAAGCATTTTTTAGTGAAAGGATTTAAATATTCTTATGGTGTTTCATTTCCAAGTTCCTTAAAGTTTATATGTATAGAAAAGAGTTTCATCGAATGGAAATTTGTTCTCTCAATCATACTACTTTTATGATTGAAGTGATATATGAGGACCAATAGTTGTAAGTATTCCTACTCATTTAATAAAAAAATATGGATTGCTTTTATATAGATAATGTAAAAGCCATGTACTAAGAATCCTAAGGTCAAATAAATTTATTAATAACTCCCAATGTGAAATATTTTGAATTAACAATCTCACCAAATTGAATTCAGTCCATGGATTGCATAAAAATTGGTAACTGTGTATCTCTTCCCATTTCACTATCCGAGATTTTTTTTAACTTCCCTGCAACACCTTGCTCTTATTTTTCATCCCCATGAATATAATATATAATATAATATTTTTTATATATATAATTGGAAAGATCATTTCAACCAACCAATACCATGATACCACATGGATATAATTTACACGACATGGATAGATATTTTTTCATTGAAATATGAAAATGACAAAGAATTGAATCAAGTTTTGTTTTCTCTTATTTTATGGGAAAATGTTGGGGATTGAACCTGCACATGGTCGATCCACAACCTATTTCCTTGGCCCACTTGGTTATGTTCATCATGGAAGAAAAAACCAATTATCCCTATCTACGATCATTTCTTTCAAGAAGAAAATTTCTAGGTCCATCCCAACAATGAGATAACCTTTGTACATGGATTGGTGACCTATAACATTGGATCAAAGAAAGATCAATGACCAACTCTCAAAAAAGTTGTTCAATCATGGATCTCTATCAAATGTTTATTGATAATATTTAACATGAATCAAGTATGAGATAATGTGATTGGGTCTCTAACTACTAATTCCAAATACGAGTCTATATTCATAGTATGCAACAACAATCTAATGATGCATAATTGAACGGAAGCTAAACTCCCACTTATGACCCATATAAAAAGCTATACTAAGTAGGAAGTGTAGAATGATTAGTTCTCTTATTGTATATCCATTCATCAATGGAAGATACTTCCCATATGGGATAGAAGTGAAAACCAATAACTGCAAAGGTAGGAATAATTTCACCGAAAAAAATATTGTTTCCATAAAGAAGAGAACTGGAAATAGGCTCACGAACACCATCTATATATACTGAAGGAGCTGCAATGAAACCAATAATGAATAAAAATGTTGCAGTCAATAGGGTAGGGATCATCAAGACATCGAACCATCCAATGTAAGGATGGTTTTTGGTGCTAGTTATCTAGTCACATAAGTGACCCCATAATTTTTTTTATTTTGCATATTTCTATAATTGCAGTCATGGTCAAAACTTCATTTATAAAAGAATTAGAGCCTCTCGAGAACAAGCCTTGTTATTTGATGGTATTATATGAACCATGTATCAATCTCAACCAATATCTAAGATGGAATTTCAATGTATATCTAGTTGGGATAGAATATATATGTATTTGATATAGACTTTATATTTTTTTCATATGTTCCACACTTTATAGATTCATATGTTGTTATATACTCCATAAAAAAATTTACTTCCGGTTCCAAGAATGGGAGATCCATTATAATGGCAAGGGTTAAAATTGAATCAGGGATGGGGAAAAATTGTTTTCTACAACAAAGTGCAATGTGATTATGGAACTATAATTATAGAAGATTTGTAGACAAAATAAGGAACCCTAGCGCTCTACAACAACGAAGTTTTTGATGAGCACCCTGACACCAGAGCTCTGCCGCTAAAGTCCAAGCTCGGAAGGTGAAAACCTCATGAGGTTACTGCGTACCCAAAATGAGTTCGGAAGAGGGGGGGAAACCCCCCTCGTACAACGACATCACTGCCAACGACAGGAACAGACTCTGTGCTAAGCGACCTACCTTTGAGCCATCGGCGCACCTGTGAGATCAGCTTTTTATCCAAGAACAAGGACTCAGAAAAGAAATGGAACTAGAACCCAGCACGTCTCATCCAAAATCTTCCAAAGGATGGGAACTAGGAAAGTGTATACCGCAAATGGACAAACCCCCACACTATAACATCAAATCAACACGGGTAGGGGAGCACACTCAATTCATGATGGATCATGCACTGATCAACAAATTTTTGGGCCTATGGCCGACCGAACATGATCTCACATGCTGGATCAAGGACTGGTGGAACCCCAAAGGCGATTATGAAGTCCATCTCAGTTCCAAGGGTTTATTCACAATAATCCTGTACAACCTCGAAGACAAGGACAAAATCTTTGACAATGGACCGTACTTCTATAACTCAACGGGATTGTTTCTGCGATTTTGGACAGACAGATTCAGCCTGGAGAAGGAGGACTTTACAAGAGCACTAGTATGGATTCGTCTGTACTCATTGCCCCAATAATTATGGCTAGAAGAAATACTCATGGGCATTGGAAACATCGTGGGACGATACGTAAAAGCTTCGGAGGCTACAAAGATGAGAAAGTACACCTCATACGCCCGCATCTGCATCTATATGGACATCTCAAAGGCCCTGCCAGGATCTATCACGCTAGAATATCAGGATGACGACTGGAACCAAACAATCGATTACGAACACATCCCCTTTCGTTGCAGGAAGTGCCACGAGCACGACCACCTATTCAGAGACTGCCCTCTGAACTCTACAACCACCATGGCTAACAAAAGCAAGAAAAAGGATGGCTTCGCCAATGTTACAGGCAGGCGGAAAAATCCACCAAGGAAACAGAACTAGAGCACGATTCCAAAGATCCCAACTAAAAACTCCTATGAAGTTTTGAATCAGCTGCCAGAAGAGGAGGAAATACAGAACCCCCATCAAGCAAAAACGTAGGCGAAGGGCAAAAGCACCAAAGTACCAAACACAATCCAATCAAAGGAAACAACCCATGCAACACAAACAGGCACAGACGGATGTACAAACATGCTCATGGATGAAACGGATCTGGCAGACATAGATCTGGAAAAGTTGGAGGAAGCCCTTAACCAAAAAGACCTGCAACATATCCTGGTTGATCAGCTCCGCAAAGTTCATAAAGTTCATAAAGACGTCTGGCTGGCGGTAGAAGAATCAAGAACCTCTAGACAAGTACTCTCTACACTCAATGCAATGTTCATCACTCTAATCCCCAAGGAGGAGCGTGTCACTCACCCAAAGTAGTTCAGACCAATCTCCCTCTACAACGTCATATATAAAATAATCACAAAGGTTATTGCCACTCGCCTCAAACCGATCCTACCTTTCATAATCTCCAAAGAGAAAGCCGGCTATGTAAAAGGACAACAAATCATGGACAGTGTCATTCTGGCCAATGAGGTGATCCACTCTTTGAAAGCGAGAAAAACACCAGGTATGCTTATTAAACTCGATCTCTCAAATGCTTTTGATAGATTAAGCTTGAAATACTTGCGATCGGTGCTGGATTCCTTTGGCTTCGATAAAATCTGGGTCAAATGGGTTCTCAAGCTCACCTCCTCATCCTTTTTTTCCATTTTAGTCAACGGGACACCCTCCCAGCCCTTCCATTCCACCAGGGGAATCAGACAAGGCGATCCTCTCTCCCCCTTCCTCTTTGTGCTTATGGCAGAAGGACTAGGTCGCTATCTCAAAGCAACGGTTCTTGAAGGATCCCTCAAAGGACTGCCCCTTCATAACCTCCACCCGGTGCCCTCGCACAGCCAATTTGTCGACGACACCCTACTTATGAACAACCCTACCGTCTGAGAGGCTACAAACCTCAACTCAATTCTCTCTGACTTCACGGAAGCCTCGGGCATGCTTTTAAACCTGGACAAATCCAAACTCTACTTTTTCAACATGCCGACCACGGTTCAGAATCATCTTTTAAGACTTCTAGGCATTTCCAAAAGCTCCCTTCCTTCCATTTACCTAGGCATACCCCTCACTGGAGAGCCAACGTGATCCATTTCATGGGACAACCTGCTTCTGTCTATTGCCAACAGGTTGAATAACTGGACCTTTAGACCTCTTAATATTGTTGCCAGACTGGTACTTCTCAAGTTAGTCCTGCAAGCACTGCCCACCTACCTCTTCACTGCTCTAGCAGTGCCTATTTCGGTCATTCGGGCAATCAGGAGCCTCCAATGGAATTTACTGTGGCATGGACACCAAGACAATAAAAAGTGGGCACTAGTCGGATGGGATAAACTTTGTAAACCCAAAAATTTTGGAGGACTGGGACTACGTGATCCAGGAAAGCTTAATCAGGTCATGGAGGACAAAATGTGGTGGAGATGGTTGCAGCATCTGACAGAACTTTGGGTGCAAATATGGAATTAAAAGTATGCCCTGAACACACAGCCTGACCAATTAATTAGATTCAATGAACATATCCAGGGATCCAATATATGGAACACTGCCTGGAAAAATCGCCCTCTTATCCAGAAGCATGCTTTCTGGGAAGTGAGAAATGGGGAAAGTGCACTCTTCTGGCAGGACTCATGGCAACAACTACCCCCTCTCAGTGACTTGGAAAGCCTCAATCCTCTCAAACAAAGGTTACATCCGAATATCTTCAGGAAAGTTAAAGACTTCTGGAATCCAACTCACAGAAGCCACCCTGGAGACAATGGAAAACAGAGCGAACATAATTATAGCTCACAGATGATATCGACCTTCTACCCTGGCAAGAATGTACAATGCATCGGAAAATACCAATCAAAGAGGGACCGAACATCCTCCGATGGGGCCACTCTATAACAGGTATTTTCTCAGTTAATGAAGCATACTACCTACAGGGAAACTACCACAACCAAAGCCCCGAAATAATCTGGAGTAAAATCTGGCAAAGCATTCTTTGGCCCAAAGTATCCATTTTCCTTTAGCTCACAACTCAAAATTGTATCCTCACGTGGGATACTCTTTTAAGGAAAGGCTTTATAGGTCCCTCCAGATGCACCCTATGTCAACAAAGTGAGGAAACCATCGAACATCTCTTCAACAATTGCCACTACAGTCAACAGATCTAGGATTGGGGGGCCCAAGCCATGAAACGCTCCAACAGAAATCGAGGTAGCATCAGGGACACGATCGCTAACTGGGAGACGATCTTCTTCCATAATCCAATTCTCCAACACATCTGGCAGCTGCTCCCAGGATTCACCTTATGGGCAATCTAGAAAGAGAGAAACAAGCGAATCTTCCACTCAAAAACTTCCCTTCCCACTATTACGTGGGAGAGGGTTAAGAAGTTAACTCGAGAAACAGTCCAAAGCAAACCTTGGCACCACGAAGACCTGCAATGCGTTCCCGAGGAGGAAAACATACTTAGAAGCTGGGACATGCAAATTCGCGTGCAAACTCAGGTGAAGACTAAAGGCAGACGATCCAACAACCCCACGATATGGACCCCACCTCCATCAAGCTTCATCAAGCTAGACTTCGATGGGGCCTCCAGGGGAAACCCTGGACCAACAGGTTTCGGCTTCGTCCTTCGGAACCACACTGGTGGGATCATTCACCTGGTGGCTGGCTTTTTGGGTGAGAATACAAACAATGTTGTGGAGCTTATAATCCTTGTCAGGGGCCTCCAAGTTGCCATCCAAAACCATTATCATCAAGTCATCATTGAGGGAGACTCTCAAATCATCATCCAACTCATCTCCAAAATCCTGCATGGCGAACATCCTAGGCGAATCTCCCCCAGTTGGAGACTTTCAGGCCTTCTAGAAGATTTTGGAGCTCTCATCCACTCCAATCTCACTTTAATCCCTTCTCATGTGAAACGAGAAGCAAACAAAGTAGAGGATCACCTGGCGAATACTGGAGTTGATACCAAGTCAGAATTCATACATTGGCAAGCCCATCTCTCTGACGATACAAATCTCTCAAGGTGATGCAAATACCTTGCAAACAGAGACTCCTCAGCCCTGGAGGGAGTGACACGCGGCGATGCCTTGCCACATGGCTCAGCATCAAGCCACAACTTAAATGTTGTAGGCTGCTCCCCATCCCCTCAACAATTACGATGGTAGCAGGCCATTACAACAGGTATACGGAGGCAAGACTTCTCCCTCACATGAACACACTAGCACAACCCGCATTCAATATGATAGAGAAAAGAGGGAGCCATGCGATGTCGTCATATGAAAACTTGAAAGTTGGAGCACCTGGACAGAGCTGGTTCATTTTCGTTTTGGACCTCCTCGCTGGTTGGGAGCTCTGGTGCAGTTTCCTCTGTATCTCCATTCACCCCTCATCCGCAATGATAAGGAAACGAGGCAGGCCTCATCGAGGCTTAGCCTGGTACACCCACAAAGAGTAGTGACAAAGACGACAGAACCTTGAGCACGCTCTGTCAATGGCGACTTCCATCCTTCGGCAGAGAGCAAGAGTCGACTGATTGGCACTCCATGCCACTATAGCTGAGCCTGTGATAGAGCGTAGCACACACACCCTTGCAATTGATCCTGGAAGCTGTCTGAAGGGAGGAGCTGCAGACGAGTTCCCAACCTGTTATGTCGAAGAAACACCGTGCTCGAAGGATTTCGTGACCACCCTGGAACCTCAAGCTACTGAGCCTAAAACTCAGGCTGGAAGTGGTCTGAAGGGAGAGCCTATAGAAGAATTCCCAATTTGTTATGTAGAATAAATACTATGGTCGGGTGACTACAACACCACCTGCCATGATGAGAAGGTAATGAGCGAGGATGAGGCTCGGAACAGTGCCTGTGCAGAGATGAATGTGGATGAGGCCAGAGCAGGGATGAATGTGGACGAGGCTATAGCAGGGATGAACGTGGAAGTGGGGAATGAAACCTTCGACGAGGCAGTAAACAATGATTTGCATGGTCCACTCCTTCGTGCAGAGCATCTGGCTCTCGTGTTCAAACTCCGAGGCCACATGGCAGACCAGGAGAAAAGAGCCCTCCTCATGGGACAACGTTTGGACCTGCTCCTTGATGCGTACTCCAATGCTCCAGCAAAGCAGAAATGTCCAATGTGTGCACAACCATTTTCCATCCTGGCCAGATCCACGTGTCAGAAAGGAGATTGCGATAGGTCACCGGGTATCTGAGTTTTCCTTTGCTAGTTTGTTTTTTCATCATGTTGTTGCTCAATGTTAACTCGAACTATGGCCATCTGTCCTGGTTTCCTTCAGGCAGGACAGAGGGCAAAACAGTTTTTAGCCTATCTTCCTAGACATATTTCACCCCAAACTATGTTGGTTTCTGGTAAAACGACAACATTTTTGGTGGCTGAAGACGACAATATCTCTGTGTATTTTTGTCTTTGTTTTTCTATCAACTTAATATAGCAGGTACTATCCCTTTTTTACTTAAAAAAAAATAAAATGTGATTATGGAACTGAATCCTAAATAAATTGAGTGGTATATGAATTCTTCATCACCTTTATGGAGAACCCATAGTGTGATAGTTCAATCCATGTGAATAGGAAGGAATATGAAAAGAAACCTAATTGGATCAAGAACCAAATTAAGTGGAAGGAGGTACCTATCGAAATTGGATCAATTTAATCTAGATTTCTTGAGACTTGAATTCAAATATCGTTGGATGGAGTAGATGATATGATCCTTCAGTATCAGTAGGAGAAACAAATATCTCCCCAAATCATTCTTACAATTCTCATTACACATGGATTTTCCCATGTAATGTATCTATTTCCTTATCATTTTAGTTCTCAAATGGAAAATCAAAATGATTATGAATCAAGGAAATTATTAAAAGAGAATTTTCATGAGTCAAATAAGTTTTATATTTTCAAATCCTGTATCTTTTTCCGGGAAATGGATAGGGGACTTATTTGGGGAATATCCAAATCCGAAAAAAATTCACTTTGTGAACAAGGTGTTGTCTTTGATGAAAAAACAAAAGAATCAAATTCTTGGTCTTTTGAAAATGATATTTTAAAGAGTTTTGGACCTAATTCCCTTCGAACTACACATTTTATAATTTTGAGATTATGAAGCTCGTCGGAAGGCTTTGATTTTGTCTAACAAGATAACCATCAAATATATTATGGGGTTGATTCATGTTGAAACATTGCACAAATTGAATATTGATATGAAAGGACATTTGTGGTGAGATTGAGGATAGAATTTTGGGAAGCAAATCCAACAATATGGCAATAAAATGCTATAGTTTCTCTTCCATTGGAAGTAGCCCATGTCCCCTAAATTGAATGCCAAATGGATCTCTTCTAATTTGGAGAATAGGGGGATTTTCAAGTTACACAATGTATGGTCGCTTCATCTTAGCTACAAACTACAGTTTTTGTATGGCTTGTTGTCTATTAGATTTTTTCATTTAAAGATCGTCTATCTAAAACCAGGGTGATAGATGAGCTTTCTCTAGTTTACATTCGATTAGAGATAATCAAGCACATCTTATGGGTCTGCAAGTTTGCCAAAAAATTTTGAGAATGTGTTCAATATTACCATTCAGTTTTGTTTTGGGGATAGCTTCATTGGTGATCAATTTTGTTTGGTGACTCTCGATCCATAGTATTTTCTCCTTTCACTGACATTTGACACTACCTAAGAACCACTACAATCTTTACTATTTGGAAGTTGCAATGCATATATGTTTTCTGTAATGACGTTAATTGAATCCAATATTTTTGTCATTCTTAGTGGGAAGAGCATGTATGCAATTTTCCACTAAAGGCCATCTTTTGATTAAGGATGCCCAAGAACTAGTTTCCCTAGCTTACTTTGAATTTATTTATGTATTGATATCACTAAGGAAGATAATATAAGACACCACTATATATACCCTTCCACTTTTGTTTTCATCTTTGTAAATATCTTCTTGTTAATATAAGATGTATTTAAAAAAAAATAAACTATTTCCCATCATGAATGGATCCTCAATCATATTGCCACAGTTCCACAACAAGATGTGAGACACATCCATGGTCATGAAATCACACAAAAATCCTCCTGCTAGTCTCTAATGTTATATAAAATCGTGCACACTTTGTTGACCATCATTTTATGACCCTTCTAAACCGAGATAATTTATACGGATATGATGCTTTTAATTGGTCAAATTTCAATTTTTTCACTATCGGCATTGCTACCATATTATTGTGCTTCCACTATCTATGATAAGCTTACAACTCTTATGTCCAACCTTTCATTTTTATAAAATATGGTCTTCCGTGGGAAACGTTTTCTTTCCTAAGGTTGGATCTACTTTGTTTGTGTTGCCATAATCTTCCTTATCAACATTCTTTCTCCTTGCTCTACTAGAACAATTTCCCCTGCCTCTTCGAGAGTTTTTCCTTGCACCAATATGTGGGAACTCATGATTTATGCCCTTGTATTCCACCTATGAAAAAATAAATGGGTCACCTAAACCCATAAAAAACCTCTCATGGTCTCTTTTCTATAAAAAAATGTAATGTCCCCTCCGGTATGACCACGAAAAGAGAAGAACAATATATATATATATATATATATATATATATATATAT
>JASDQU010586367.1:4603-16353 GCA_032191745.1 Picea mariana | reverse complement strand
CATAATTAAAAGAATTACAAGTGACATATCATCAAAGTCAATAATGACACAAATCCAACACATTGACATAAATAACAACGACACTTGATCACACATAGACATAAATAGCGACGCAGTTCCATACATTACAATCAAATGTATCAAATATATAAACAATGATTGACCACGTCACGGTACAGAAAATACAACCCACCCAACCTATCTTGCATGGTTAGGACCTCCAGGACACATAAGCAACGCTCAATCCCTGGATTCATCTAATTTCTTTTGACCACTTAAGGTCTCATGCATAACTACTGTTATGAGGAATAAGGAGGTTTCTAAGTCCCATAATCAATCACATATCATCATTATTCTAATCGCGCAAGATAATATAAATACTCAATCAATCATAAGTCATCATTATCCCAAGGCGCAAGGGTAATCAAAAGTATTTTCAACGGTGCAAGAGAATATAAATACTTAATCCATCAAATGTCAACGTTATTCTATGGTGCAAGAATAATCAAATTTATTTGAAATGGTGCAAGAAATATTAATACTTAATCAATCATAAGTCAACATTATTCTAAAGGCGCAAGCGTAATCAACTTTACTTTATCATTTATACATCATCATTACTCCAGAGCACAAGGCTATCTAATTACTTATTCATCATCCCATTCCATGGTGCAAAGGCAATCATCCATTTTATTTCATGGCGCAAGCAAGCAACCATTTAACCAATCATACATCACCTTAAATTCATGGTGCAAGAAAATTCATTAATTTGTTTCGTGGCGCGAAGTAAGCAAATTACATAACAGATCATACATCAACATTTGAATTATGGCGCAAGAGTAACCATAAATTTTACTTTCATGGCACAAAGGAAAACATCAATTTTATTTTCAAGGCGTGTGATTACTAAATTTACTGAATTAAACAATAATTCATCATTCTTTTCAACGCGTGATTTATCAAGTTCTGAATTAATCATAAATCAACATTCTTTCATTCATGACGTGACAAGATAATCCACTATACTTAACATTTTTCAAGCAACCATGAGTGTGATTGAGCAAGAGTACAATTCATAAGATATAATTTAAGAGCGTGCAACAATCTTAATCTCCAGTAGCGTAGCTATACATCTCATTTTTGGGGATATCCTTCAAGGAAATAATCAGAATTTAAAGGGCTAAGGTTTTATTTTCTTGCAAGAACCCCAAGAAGAGTAACCTTCTTAAAGTCATACTTATTATTAAATCAATATTTCTCAAAGTTAAATATAGAGGAAGGAAAGGAGTACATCTCACCAGATACTCGGGTTGCGGGTTGCATGAGTGTAACGATCATAACAAGGATACCAATAAAAGAATGCAAAATTTTATCATTTAAATAGAAGTCTCAAGCATAATTACATTGCCATCTTACGATATGCATAGTAGAAGGAGGTCCTTCCTTTAAGTGTTGATCTAGGCCCTAAATTCAATAGAGTGAGGGTTAAATGTAACTTTTCTTCCTTTAACTAAAGCTTTCATACAAATCCCATAAGTCGAACAAGTAGATCTCTAAAAATAAGGATCATTTTTCACCAGTTAAGGTATGCTCTAGAGAATTAGAGCGATTTTTAAGTCTAGTCTTAAGTGCACCAATTCTTAATGGAGCAATAGAAAAACGGGAAAATGAGAATCGAAATTTCCTTTCCTTCGAAAGGCTTCGAAGCACGGAATCCAAGAAAATGAGACCAGTTAATTAAGGGTGGGACCGACGCTTTCGCATCCGTCACGAGGCCGCGCTTGCGCACTGGGCGCCAAGGGAGGGCGCACGCATGCAGTCTGTCTGGGAGGTGGTCCAATGGACGTCGTCCCGAGGGTGCTCTAAGGGCGAGGCTTGGTGCGAAGGAAGGTCCCGAGCTGCGTGACCTGTAACTGTCACGCGCACGGAGGGATGACTCCAGAAGCACTGCGTTTGCATGCATTTGATGCTGCACTGATGTGAATACCCGCGCGGGGCAACTCACAGGAGATTAGAACAGAACTGGGTGTAGGCGACTCCCGAAGACCCACCAATCCAGTCTTGTAGGGAAATCAAGGAAGGTTGTGCAAGGAGAGGGTGCCTTGGCCAGGCAAAATCATTCGAGGAAAGGAGTAAAGGGAGGGCGTTGTAGCTGGCCCAAAATCTGCCAACTTGGCTTCTTCTGATACAAACTAAATGTAACTAAACAATAATCAATCAGCAGTTGCAACCTCAATTTAGACAAGACATCTGTCAAAACGTGCAGGGAGAGGGCGCACAAGGAAACCCAGGTCTCTGTCAAGAAAAGGATAAAACGGAGGGCAAAATCATTTTAAAACGCAGAGAACTCATGGGTAGGAACACAAGGCGGTTTCTCACAATGCATGGAACATTTTCTTTTAAAAAGCGCAGAGAAATAACCTGTTTGCACTCCACGAAGAATTTTGTGGCTGCAGACATAACTTCGGTTACTGTCAAAGAATAACTTCGTTGTAGAGAAGTAATTTATTGGCATTCCAGGAATAAATTCATGGCTGAGAAATAACTTGGGTGCATTCTAATCATAACTTCGTTTGCAGCAGGGATAACTTTGGTTGCATGCGCATCCAGCAACCCTGGATGAATATGGACAGGAGTTACGACACTGGACCTGCCATCCAGGAAGGACTTTTCACAACAAAGATTACCATCGAAGCCATTGTTCTTCGCAGGGTAGGTGAACCAAATTTTGGGTTAACCATCCTTGCATTCAACAACATATACTAAAGGTTTATTGAGTCCTGGGCTCAAGTTATTAACATATAAATTACAACTTTAAAACCCATAGCTATCCTAAAACAACTATAATAACCGGCAATTATATTGGGGGAAGGAAGCTTTTGTGTAGAAAAACATTCATTGTTAATTTTATACATAAAATACACTGTTCAAATTAATTCCACTACAATCTCTATATAAAAACAAAAGGAAATACCATAACCATCRAACATAGTCTTGAYGACGATCCTTGGCAATTGGTGTTCCCTTCCTTYGTCTGTTTGCTAATCGTGGAGACTTCACCGATACCTACCAGTCAACGYTAGGGATATTCTTCTTCCCCCTTARCCCCCTTAGCCGCAAAGAGGCCACATACACAACTATAAATCCTCTAGCTCCCAGCTCACCTCGCAAGGTAGAGCCACCACTCTCTTTCAAGCTGGGTATCCCAACTCTCACAAGAAAAACTAGTCAATAATATTTCAGCACCATAACTTTACTCATGACCTRTGTCCCCGCTACTCTCATCGAGACCAATTGTTTTTATAGAATTTTTCTAAATGACAACCCCCACTTGCACATTTAATTCACTTTTTAATTAGCTAATTTAGAATTAYTTCCCCCCGTACACCTGYCACCCTTTCTCTTAGTTGCACAAGTAAGTTCACACTTTATTTTATTTAAAATCAATTTCTCTCACCTCTCCTAAAAGAGCTCATTAAATCACTCCTAGTTGTCTTTTTATTCCCCATATTCTCATTTATGACTGAGGCCTTACTAAATCTAARTTGAGTTAAAATTTGAATCATCTCCTAGTTAAACTAGTGTTAAGTAGACTCTAGATTCCTTTCTATGTTTGCACAATTCTTTCATGCTTTAATCCTTTMTTATATTAAATTTCATTTTGGTATTTTCTTRTACATATGAGTATAATCTTAATTCTTTAGACTTATTTCCTTTTTCTTAATTTCTTAATTTGATTTACCTCCTTCCTAAATTAATTGAGTTAATAATTATAGTTTTGCCTCTTTAAAAGAACTTAGACATAGGCTTAAAATCTAGAATAGGCTTCGATTTTTTTTACAGGGATTTATAATCAATAATTTACTCATTAAATTGTTTTGAATCCGAAAAAATGTCAATTTAATTTATTGTTTTCGAGGCCACCTAGATTCATTGACTCAAGTTTTATTTATGTGACGTGCCCTTCAAGATGCACTCTGTGGTCCAAGGGTGCCACTCGCCTTTGACTCAAATTTTTAATTACGTGACGTGTCCTTCAAGACGCACTCTGTGCTCCAAGGATGCCACTCTCCTTTGACTAGTTTTGGTAGTTGTCCAACCCTTGGAGTCAGCACTCCATTCGAGTGACCTTGTGAGAGACTAAGGGCTTCTAAGRAATAAGGACCATGCTTTATTGTGCACCCCTTAGAAATCTTCGTGAGTGACTATCTCAGTCTGCCCTCACGACATCGTGGACCTCTTGAACTAGGTAATCGTTAACCTACAATTCAAGCCACRGAGGGAGTGCTAGTAGGCTGTGACAGGGAAGTTGCCACACCTCTCCCTCAATATCTGGTCTATGTGCATGGYSCCCTTACTCCTTATGTGAGTCACATTAGCAAGCAATCATCAACCTACATCCATCAACGAAACGCTGTCAATGATCCATAAAAAAACATCATAATATAATCGATCATATATCACATATGCATAAATGAAATACTGAAACCAATACAATCCACTCCCTGACTCAATCTGGAGTCTAAGAAGGTTCATTGATTCCCTTGGCATCCACAATCTGTCTAGTGTCTTGTACACGCAGAGAAATCATCAATAACATCTGTCAATACGCATATAATAAATAACATAAAACCATAATACATCAACATCATCATAAACATCCATAAGTAAAACAATAACCATGTACTCTAATTGGATCACTTGCATGCAAGTGTCCTCAAAGCATAAGTCTATAACATGTGCTCGCAAGAGCGGGATGTTACATACACCCCATCTTTTTTTAAACTTTGTCTCGAATTTGTACAGTATATAAAATGCAGTAAATACAGTATCTGACAAAATCTAAATATCTACTCTATCAAATAGGTAAGGAACTGTTGACGCATATCATATGTGTCTTCCCAAGTAGTCGAGTGTGGAATATAATTGTCTCACTGGACCTTGACCTGATCAATTGTTCGACGTTGTAGCCATCGAATGAGATGGTCCAGAATGTGGATTGGCTCTGACATGAGTGCTCCCTCGTCCGACACCACAAGGAACTCATGTCAATCTGATGTCTAGGATCACTAACATAAGGTCGCAAATAGATACAATAAAAACATTCTTTCCACAATTTTAAAAGGCCCCACAAACCCAGGAGAGTTTAGCACCCTTTACGAACTTAATCGAACTTTTGTGTGGTTTCACCGAAAGAAAAACTCGGTCGCCAACTTCATGATCACGGTCAACGCGATGCGCATCAGCATAACTTTTCTTTCAATCTTACTCTTCTTTATTCCTTTGTCTTATCGTTTACATGTGTTCTTCCATTTCTTGTATCATTCTAGTCCCACTAGGACCCTGTCCTCAAGTCGATTCCAGCTCAATGGCATCTGACATGGTTGCCCGTAAAGAAAATCAATGGTTCCATATTAACGATACCTTGATAGTTGTTGTTGTACGTAAACTCTACCAGTGTCAAGAAATCCTCTCAATGCTTTGGTTGGTCCATCACATACATACGCAACATATCTTCCAAAATTTGGTTCGTTCCTTATGTATGCTCGTCTGTCTCAGGGTGATATGTTGTACTAAAGTTTAGTTGTGTTCCCAAGGCCTCTTGGGAACTAGTCCAAAATCATCCTGTAAACATCAATCCTCTATCGAATATGATTCTTTTTGGCACGCCATGCAATATCACAATATCATTGACAAAATTCTAGCTATGTCTAGTGCTTGATACGTCATATGCACAGGAATCAAATGTGCACTCTTTGTCAGAGTGTCAACTACCACGAAAATTGAGTCGTGCCTCCTTGTCGTCAGTGGCAATCCAATAATGAATTCCATCGAAATGACCTCCTATTTCGATTCTGGAATAGCGTGTGGTTGTAGTAATCTTGTCGGATGTCTATGTTCATCCTTCACTCGCTGAAATTATAGACACCTCACCACGTAGCTAAATATGTTCGCCTTCATTCCTTTCCATAAAAATAAGGGCTTAAGATCTGGCCTTATCTCCGTGACTCCTGGATGAGCCATGTATATTTCTCTATGAGCTTCACTTAAGTTCAAACTTCTCAATTCGACGTTAGGAGGTATGTAAATCCAGTTATTATACCTCATCAATCCATTGTTGTCCAATGCATAACCTTAAAACCTTGGTACCATCATGGTGTCTTGTTCGATATTTTCCTTGACCTCTTTATACCAGTCATCATCGAACTATATAGTTATATTTTTTTCTCGAAGATTAATCTGAAGAGCTATCACCGAGAATATGTGTGGCCTCCGACTCAATGCATATTCCACTTTGTTCACCGTTTGTTCAATGTAATTAATCTCAAATTGTATTTGTTAAGTAATTATGACTAATGACCTTCTCGCGCGTTCAAGTCATTCTATGTGAAAAGTGTTGCAATCCATAGTGATCCCCCTTTTTTTCGTTCGAATTTCCATCCGATCAGATAATGTCTCCACACTCTCCAAGCATACATAAAGGCCAATAACTCCAAATCATGTGTTGTGTAGTTCTCCTCATGCTTTCTTAATTTCCTTGAGATGTAGGTGATCACTCAACCTTCTTGCATCAATACTCTGCCTAAACCTTCCTTAGATGCGTTTGCGCATACTAGGAAATCCCTATCCATGTCAGGTAATTTTATTATTGGCGTTGTCATCAACAACCCCTTGCACCTTTTAAATGCTTCTGCACACTTCTTGGGCCATACAAACTTCTTGTTTTTCTTCTGCAATTTCGTGATCGGATTTTCTATCTTCAAAAAACCTTTGACGAACCATCGGTAATACCCTGCTAAACCCAAAAATATGCATACTCCTGGTACATTTTTCAGTGCATGCCATTCCATAATAGCCTCTACCTCTGCCTGGTCCATAGCAATGCCCTCACCAGATATAACATTTCCTAAGTAATGAATCCTTGAGAGCATTTCAACAGTTTTGCGTAAACTCTGTAATACTAAGTGAAAATGTTCATCACGTTCTTTTGTCGTCCGAGAATATATCAATATGTCATCAATGAATACTTGAAAAAACTTGTCCAAGTATTCATAGAACACCCCACCCATCAATCTCATGAATACCCCCAGGGCGTTTGTCACTCCAAACGGTAAAATGGTAAACTTGTAGTGTTTGAACCTCGTCTTGAATGCGGTCTTAGGATTATCTTCCTCTTTAATTTGTAACTGGTGATAACATGATCTCAAGTCAATATTTGAAACACCATCGTGTCTTTCATTTGATCAAACAAATCTCCTATTCTTGGCAACAGATATTGGTTCTTGATTGTTTCCTTGTTAAATTGATGGTAGTCGATAAAGACTCTTCACGACCCATCCTTCCTTCTTATGAAAATAACAGGTGCACCCCAAGGTGACACACTTGGACATATAAGTCCTAGGTCCAACAACTCCTTCAGTTGCAATTTCAACTCTTGTAATTCAGGTGTCGACATCCAATAAGTCGTTCTTTCTATCGGTTCAGTTCCAGATTTCAAGTCGATGCTAAACTCCAATTCTCTTTCGGGTGGAAATCATGATAACTCTTATGGAAACACGTCATCAAACTCTCATACTACCTGAAGGTCTTCCAATCTTTCTGCCTCGCCTCGTTCATTGAGCGCCAAGATTGTGTATATCTTGCATCCTTTGTGCATGCTCTTTTGCAGTTGTAGGGAAGAATGAACCTCAAGGACACTCCTTGGTTTCTTTCTACGATAACCCTTCTTTGTCCTTCATCATCGGTTAAACTCGATTGTTTTGTCTTACAGTTGAGCATCACATCATGCGATTCCAACCAGTCCATACCGATCATGATGTCATACGATCCTAAGATAGTGACATATAGGTCGAAATTTGTTACCAATCTCCCAAGTTAATGTGACAGTATGTAACCCTTCCTATGGCCTTCTATTTGGCACCTGAAGCCCTTTCTACATATCTAAACTCGTTATGTTCGATTGCCTTTACCTTAAATATTTTCAGCGCTACACTAGAAATAAATCTCTTTGTAGCACCAGGATCTGTCAAAATACTAAAAGTTTGGTTGGTGATGGTACCTGATGTCTCAAGCACAGTGGACTAGTGCTCGGCTTGGTGGTTTCTCACCACTGCATGAATCTTGTGGGCCTTTCCCAAATATCCAAATGTAGTGTGTCATATTGATCCAACTACTCTATCCCTCTCAACCTGACAGTATCATTGGTAATGTGTCTCTCCAAGTGTCCATCATCCGGTCTTAGACCCAGTACTCCTGGTCCCTGAAGTAGATGTTGTTGGCCTACCTAAGGTCATCTGTCCAGTTGCTCTTGCAGGAGTCCTTCTCTGACCCCCATTGGTCAACTCTTCCTCAGTTATGAGGGACTTTTGGACTACATCATGCAACGTTTGAGGCATTATAATCCTCACCTTCACATGAATGTTGAAGTTAAGGCCAAACACAAAATTGTTGACCTTTAGTTTCTCCGTGTTCATATGAGGGGCATACCGAGGTAGCTCCATAAATAGGCCCTCATATTCTGGCACCGTACGACCACCCTATCGTAAGGCATTAAACTCATTGAGATGGATCTCGATGAATTCCTCCAATAAATACCTCTCCCAGAACCGTTCCTCAAACGGTTCCCATGAAACACCTTCGACAACCATGTTTAGTTGAGGTAAGAGTGTCTTCCACCAAGAAGAGCACTCCCTTTCAATTGAAATACCACCATGTGGACCTTCATGTTGGAGGTGTAGTCATGAAGTGCAATGCACATCACCACATTCTCCAAACATGCCTCGGAGGCTAAGCTGTTTGTGGCACCCATGAACTCAAGAAACTTCACCTTCTCAAGTTCTCTGTGAACACTACCACTACCAGCGGGAGTGCATTGTGAACCCTCATTGGGTACAGGCACCCTAGCCTCATCTCTATCTAGTGGGTAATAAAGGCCTATGACATCCTCATAAAGGACCTCATCAAACCAACCACATCCCCACATCCATCTGATCCTTACCAATGAATTTTTCTTCTCCTTGGGGTTRGACCCCTTGATCYAGAACTAGATCCAGGAGCTTGATGGGGCTYAGAAAGGCCTAAAAATAAAAGTTCTCARAATGGATTCAAAATGGATGTGTGTGTARGCCTCGTCGATAYGAACCCAACGCAACTTKAATGATCTCAAACGAACGTCGTATTCTCTAGATATCACGATTTGTTCATTTTGTCAAATAGGCAAAAATATGYTGACTATACAGTCYGTACAGTGCCATGTGGCATMTGACTGTATAGGTCGTACGATCATACATCTGATGTGGTAGAGTATGTGGCATTGATGTGGACAGAGGCTGACTRGGTAGATGATGTGATAGGTGGACCAATCTAGGAGTGACATGTGTCACCACTACAAGGGTGACACRTGGCACATATGTGTTGATGACGTGGAAGGCATGGACACATGGCAGGAGTGTTGAAGTGGAAATGGTTGTTGACGTGATCACTTGGAATTTATTGGTTGATTGACATGGCTTATTCAGACAAATGGGAAGGTGCCACGTGGCCTAGACATGGGYTKCCACATGGCACCTCTTTAATGGTTGATGGTTGCAAAAWTTTTATGACTCTYGAGGAGTCGACCTCGCGACCTCAGGCAGGGGTGTAGATATTTCACTTAGGTCAGGAACCAACCCGCCTATACATTGGTTCTTACCACTATACCTTTCTATAAATATTTTAATTTGAAAAGGGGTATGGTTGGAGGCGGAAAGGGTTGGGGCCTAGCCCTAGCCCACGATCATATCACAACCATACGACCACCGTCAAGCACCTGGGCGCAATGCATCCAATGATAAGGTTTGGCGCAAGGATATATCATATACACCATGTGAATCGGGGCGGTGACCAATGGCCAGGTGCATTGATCGGGCCCTGGTCCTGTGATGGTGCCATGCGACCAAAGCTAGCGGAGGAGAGGCCAGCACGCAACCCCTAGGGGGTTGGCGCTTGGTCACATGATTCCATACGACCGTGAAAAGGGGGCGAGTTCCTAGGCCAGTTGGGATTGCCCCAATATATTTGCAAAAAGTGGTTTTTATACCATATGTTAAGATTTGTATGGATTTATTCAATTGTTTTTGGAGATTTTGTCTAATATTGGGAGA
Organism: Picea mariana; assembly: GCA_032191745.1. Classification (NCBI taxonomy): domain Eukaryota; kingdom Viridiplantae; phylum Streptophyta; class Pinopsida; order Pinales; family Pinaceae; genus Picea; species Picea mariana. The sequence goes on along the minus strand of JASDQU010586367.1, from coordinate 6,211 downwards.
TATTGGGCCCTTTTTGAGGCCAGATCTTGGGGAGAAGTTGGGATATGGTTACCAAATTCATATCTATATAAACTAGGGCTTATTGAAGACATGGGAGGACATTCAGAGCAGGTTTATGCTGAAGATTTTTCAAGCCAAGGCCATTTTTATGCAGGGAAGTTGTTGAGGAGAGCACATTTGCGGGCCATTTCTGGGATCTTCGGTCATCTGATTTGAGTGTCGTTTATTTTGTTGGGTTCTAGAGATTTGGTAGAACAAGACCAGATCAGTTTGTAACCTTTTTGGCACTATTGTGATGTACTTTTAAAGCTTTGAACGGAAATAAGAAAGCCTCACCCACTGAGACAAAGGCCCGGAGATGTAGGTGAGATTGTCGAACTCCGTTATCAAATTGGTGTTTATGGTTTGTTTTTGTTTATTTCTTATTTCATATCTATATATGTTTATATGGCTGTTATGTTTCTTCTATAAATATTCCTCTTTCATTCAACTTCCTAAATGGTTAATTAACACATGCTAAAAAACTCAACCATTGTCATTTAAAAAAYMTTTCTGGATCACCCCTCTGGCATGGATGCTATTGGAGGCATCATGCCTCTACCCCTAGCACCACRTCGTCTACCTCCATGGTGTCCTCTAATCATGATTTCYGTGCAAACACATTTCAATTTCATTAGCGATAAATTTTTAATCAAGTGTTTAATACAGTGGAAGGCGTAATGACCCCAAGTCGCAGGGTTGAACTTGMTTTGATATCATGTGTAATGTCCCCTCTGGTACGACCATGAAAAGCAAAGAACAATATATATATATATATATATATATATATATATATATATATATATATATATTTGCATTAGGAAATTAATGTCAACGTATAATTCATAACCACGCATAATCAACATGACATCATAATTAAAAGCATTAGAAGCGACACATCATCGAATTCAATAACGACACAAAGCCAATGCATTGACATAAATAGAAACGACACTTGATCACACATAGAGATAAATAGTGATGCAGTTCCATACATTACAATCAAATGTAGCAAATATATAAATAATGACCGACCATGTCATTGAACATAAAATATAACTCACCCAACCTATCATGCATGGTTAGGACCTCCAGGACACTTAAGCAACGCTCAAGCCCAGGATTCATCTGATTGACTTTTACCACTTAAGGTCTCAGGGATGGCCACTATTCTAAGGAACAAGGAGGTGTCTAAGTCCCATAATCAATCACATATCATCATTATTCTAATGGTGCAAGAGAATACAAATACTCAATCAATCATAAGTCAACATTATCCCAAGCCGCAAGAGTAATCAATTGTATTTTCAATGGTGCAAGAGAATATAAATACTTAATCCATCAAATGTCAACGTTATTTTATGGCGCAAGAATAATCAACTTTATTTTAAATGGAACAAGGGATATTGGCCTCTAAAAGAAGAAGTCAGCCTAGACAAGAGACAAAGAGCACTATAAATAGAGGGCACTTGAGCTCATTTGGTCATTCACACTCTCACATCTCATACAAGACAAGTGGTACACAATTTTGGAGAAGGAGTGTAATTTTAGCTACTACAACTGGGATTC
>JASDQU010586366.1:17182-32713 GCA_032191745.1 Picea mariana | reverse complement strand
TACTTGGCCCTAGGATTTAGTTTCACATCTCGAGTCTTGATTCATCATGGAGAAAGACTATCTTCCTCACAGGTCTCGTCGTTTGGTTAATTTACCACTGCATTTTGAGTCTTTACCAAAGTTTCCTTCTAAAAGGCATAAATTTAATAGATGTGGTACATATATCTCCACATCCTAGACTTTTGATTGTCCCATTATGGGTAGTAAGTTGAGTCTGAACGACACAGGGATTCCCTCGACTCCTATACCTACTATAGTTAATGGGGTTCATTCAAATCCTTCATCCACGATGTTTGTAGTGTCGTAGGTTCCCATCCTTACTCCTATCCAGCCTATGGTTTCTACTCGACCCATACAAATAAATCTTTTCGGGTCTCTTTTGGTATGCCAAGATACAATTCTCAGTCCATACCTTTGGTATCTAACCCTTTTTCTTTCGGTATGCCCAATAGTATGTCACAACTTTCATCCTCCATTCCAGGGACTAATGAAAATATTATTTTTGGACCTGGGGGCATGGCCCCTCCACATACTCCTCTCTCTCTTGGTGAAGGTCATATTCTCCAAACAAATCCTATGGTTGGGGGTCAACCTCCTTTTTCTTCCGAGTCTAATCCTAGTCGCAATGCTCCTAGATGGAGTACTAAACAAGGACAAAAATCCACTTCCTATATTCCATCCTTTGCCCCTTCTTCCTCCATGTCAATTCCGAAAAATGAATTTGGTATGACAAATCTACCTCTTTCCTCCATATTTTCACCTAGAGGGAGTTAGTTTCACACTATGGGCAACCCCCATCCTGGGGATCCTCCAGCTGTGGGAAATTTTTATAACCCTCATTATAAACCTCTTATGAATTTGTTTGGAGGAGGATATTACCCTACCGGATAGGGCCATGGTGTATACTAGAACCCTTGATGGCCTACAATCCCTCAACACCAATATTTCCTGGGAGAATGGGATCAAATTCAACAACCCTAGCTCCCTTTTATTGCCATGCTTAATCTTTCAGTCTTGTCAAGATTAATGAATGACCCGATGCGTCACGATTCATCATGGCCCCCCCTCCCACCAAGCTTCCTTCGTACATTCTGAAATTCGAGGAAAAGACTAACAAGGATCTAGGTGACCGTGTTACTACTTTTCATATTTGGTTCTCATCCAATTCCCTTAATGAAGATTCTATTCGTTTGAGGATATTTCAACGTACCTTCACGGGGGTAGTCGTGAAATGGTACATTGAGATGCCAAGGGGGACATATAGAAACTTTAATCAGATTCTTTTGGTCTTTCTCAACCACTTCCAATTGTCAGTTCATTATGATGTTGGCATAGAAATGTTTCCGTCCTTTCGCCAAGATAAGGCCACTCATATCTCAGACCATATCTGAGAGTGGCATAGATAGGATAGGTTGATTAAATCCTAGATTCCTATATAGTTTATGTTGGAGTGATTCCTTAAGTCCTTATTGCCTTATATTTTGAAGGATGTTTCTACATATGGAGTAACATCTGAGGAAGAAGTTATTTTCAAATCCCAGCAACTAGAACTCATATATGCTCAATCTTGGATGTTGTATGAAATTCTTCCTAAAGTGCCACAATCGAATTATGACTCTAGACAAAATCTTGGGCCTCATGTTGATGGCATCATAGGCTCCGCAAATGATAAGCCTACAGATTTGGTGATGAAATAGTTGAAATATTTGTCTCTAAGCCAATATGTAGCAGGACAAGCTTCATCTTCATCCTCCACTCCCACTCAGTTGGAAGATCTGCATTTTGTACAGTCGTCAACCAACCCAAATGGTAACCAGCAACTAGGAGGGAATAGAAAGAAAGGACCAGGTAATAATCGTAGGGGTGGGAGAAATAATAACAAATCCAAGGACAACACTAACGATGATAAGTCAAATAATAATGTTGGTGAGGGAAAGAACGAAAAGCGAAAGGTGAATTTTCCTTGTAAAATTTGTAAATATGATCACCTTACCCACCTATGCCCTAAAATTGAGGAATCCTTGAGGCTCTTATCACAACCACCCATTGTGTTGACCAATCTATTTCCACATAATAAACACATGGCTTCAGGGTCCTCCAAAACCAGAAATGCATCGAGTGGGAATCAAAACCCCTCGACACATGAAGGTGATCATCTATGTGTTAATGTGGTCAAGTCCTAGATTGATGTAGCCACTCGATATCATGATTACGGTTCTTCACAGACTGTTACAGGTCCAAAATCTCCCCATCCTCCGGAAACACCCTTCCATATCGAAAATCCAGATCCTCCACCTCGTATTCTGAAAGGAGTACTAAAAATCTATGCCCACAATCCTAATGCAAGAGCTACTCCAAAACTATTTGATTGTCAAATATATGGGTCAAAACCCTTATGCGATCTCAACTTTGGAGGTTCTCCAGACATGTCCTTCATAGATGAACACCTTGTTATCTACTTTAGGAGCTCTAGAACCATGTGTATCGAAGGTTATTAAGTTTGATGTCACGAATGTTAAGCCTCTCTTGCCTTACCATGTAGCCTTTCAAATCCATGTGGAGTACAAGCAATTTACCATCAAACGCACTATAATTGATGAAGGTGCTACAACATGCATGATGTCCCTAACATGTTGGAAAACCATTGGCTCTCTGACTCTATCCCAATATATGACTATGTTGACCGCATTTGATGGTCGTTCATTTGGACCCCAGGAAATTCTTCCCTCTTTTCCACTTAGGTGGAAAGATAGTGGACGTTGATCTCGAGGTGGTTTATGTGCCCCTTGACTATAATTTACTACTAGGGTGTAATTGGACTTATGCCATGACTATGGTCGTGTTGTCTATTTTTCAAAGTGTATGGTTTCCTCATGAAGGTAAAATAGTGACGATTGATCAATTGTCCTTTGCACATGCTAGTCCTAATGCATCAATTGGACCTTCAATCCCAGTGATCAATATTTCCCATCCATAAACTAAGGATGTTGGTGTTAGAATGTATTCTTGCCTCATGGGTACCTTTGATTTCATGGCACCAATTCATCACATTCATGCCATTTTCAGTGAGTCTTTGTCATCTATGAGGTCCATCCCTTTCTATACTTTGTATTTCAATGACCCTTGGACCCTACCTTCCCTGACTATGTCGTGTGAAGGCCAAGCCCACCTTGGGATGGAAATTCCATTGTCAGTGGTAGAGGTTGTGTATCAAGCTATTATTAACACTATTGATGACCTGGATCCTTTATCCTCATAGATGGATGAAGAGGATCCCATTCTAGAGCCTGTATGGGCTGCCCAATCATCGTATTTGCATGATTTCCTCGATGATACTTTGCCTTCGGATGAATCCATATTAGAGGTCATGAATGGTCCTGATAGGCCTTGGGATGCTATGCGTCATCACTCTTATTTCCACCCAGAATTTGTTAGGATCGAAAAGGACGCCTTTAGATCTACCTTGAGTGAGATGGTCAGTCATGTTGTAGTTCTGCTAGATACACATTGTATTTATGACAAAGGAAACATGATGAATATTTCTCCTATCATCACAATCGACATCTCTCGAATTCTTGGAAAAATTGAAAACGTATATATCAGTGTGGATTGTTCGCCTAAAGAAATTTAGATCTACACCGCTCTCTTCAAATATTTTTGTGATGTATTCACTTGGTCATACGAAGAGATGTCAAGGATCGAACCAATCATTTTTGAACATGAGATCAAGACTTATTCGATTGATCTTCTTCAACCTGGGCATTGTTCGTCATCTCTCGGAGGTTCTGGTGAACGAAAAAGGGTAGATTTAATGGTCTCCTTCCTGTGAATTTCATCAACAATCTAATGTGATGCGAATGTATTCTATCAAACCTCCCTTCATAGGTGAAATATTTCCTAATTACTCCAAGTAGTTTCCAAAAAGGTTCCTGCAAATATCTACTCGGAACGCTTGTCTCGACTTTTCGACCTAAAGAATCTCATTTGATGAAGTATTCATAGAACCATGCATCCAAGGGAATGCCTTTAAACCACCTTTCGCCACACAGAGGGATCTTTGTTGCGATCGATAGATTTTCCTCAGTTACCTGGAAAGTGACACCTGAGATCACCACGCAAAATCCATCGAAACTGAGTTCAAATTGATCATCTAGTATCATATTGAATCCTTGAATTTTCCTGCAAAAGGTCATGCACCCGAATTGTTCAAAGGATGCTCTGACCTCTGGATCTTTGTTGATCAATGTCAAGTTTTGGGGCTCAAGCCCAGTGCTTCTGCCACTTCACGCACCCTTCGTTATGTTTTGGGAGGTTTCCATGGTGCAACGAGTATTTGTCCTACGCACGGTGGATTTGGCACGGGCCCAAGGAAGCAATCTTGATCAACCTGGGCTTGCAAGAAGAACTAAAAACGATGCATAAGCTCGATTGGTGAATAGAATGCATGTAGAACATCCGTAATTTATAAAAGAGTAGGCGAGAGGTGAAATCATGCCAGGAAACACTAAATTCATGGTGACTGGATGTTTCAAAGCAAACTGAATATTTTCCATAGCACATCCATGCAACGAGTACACTTCGGGGCATGTAAAGTACAACCGATAAGGGCTGTAGGGCATACATGATATGAGCATCATGATTTTTCATTCTTCCATCCTTCATAATGATTTGATGATGGTCATTGCACTTGTCGATGTAACCTCTGTTAAACAACTTGCCTCGACCCGAGGCACGTAAAAACTTTCTTTATGACAGGACCCGACTCTTTGGGAACAGACTCATACTATTTACATATGTTTTGAATATGACATCCCTTCCTGACTCTAAGGTCCAACCGACCACTTGCTGACTTCGACCCCTTTGTTGTTCGGTAACTGACCTCACATGATTTGACACACGGACCATAACGCGACTAAGACCTAATCTAAAAAAGAAAAATGGCGGCGCTAACACTAATTATATTTTTTGAAGGTGATGTTGAATGTTGATTTTTCTCTACAAATGGTTGTAGTAATGAAGTGCCTAGTACCTGCAAAAACAAAATGTTAGTACAAAAATTATTTTATTTTATTTTATTGTTTATTTTATTGTCTTTCATTTTTTTTTTACTCGAGGCAGAAGTGCCATCTCTGGTTTTCACTAATGCCTTGCCTCATCAGTCTTCTGGGAAGTTTTCATGATGAGGTTATTCATTTATTATTCATATATGAGACTTCCTCTAGTGGAGGTTTTCACCCTCAAATCTGTCCTAGTTGCCTCTGGGAAGTTTTCATCCAGTATTTTTATTTTTTTTCTTCTCTTTTTTCTCATCATGGGGACAGATTAAGAACATGACTTCTATCAATCACATCCATATTATGTTTTTTCACTGTTTTGGGGAATTCTTCTTTTTCTAGGGGATTATTTTAAGTCTTTGGTTTGAATCCATTCACTAGTAGTGATATTTCTTATTCATCAATGGTTCTTATCTACATTGATCCATTATCATAACATTTTTCAATGATGTAGGGCCCTAGCCACCTTGTCATCAATTTTCCTTTGAAATCCTTAAACCTTGATTAATATAACATATCCCAAGCCCCTTCTTTGAATTTTTTGTACTTAATATTTTTGGCATGTCAGTCCTTTATTTGTTGTTGCACCACCTCAGTGTTGAAGAGGGCCTGCATCCTATACTCATATAATGCATTTAGTTTACTCAATATTTATTTTTTTGTTGACTGCAAATTCATGTCTAATTCAGTTGTTGTTCTCAATGTATGATATTAAAATTCAATAGGAAGCACAAATTTATTACCATAAACTAATTTGAAAGGAGTAATCCCTTTGTTAGTTTTACATGTAATGTTGTATGCCCATGTTGCTTCAATGAGCTTCTTTGACCAATATTTCTTGTTCAAGCTCATTGTTTTAGTGAGGATGTTTTCTAGTTCTATGTTTGCGACTTCAAATTTCCCATTTGCTTGAGGATTGTAGGGTGTTGACTTTTTTTGGTGTATATTATGTTCCCTCATTATTTCTTCAACAATCCTTGATGTAAATTGAGGTCCTTGATCCTGTAAGTTTTAAACCTGCAAAGTAAAGCAATGCATATATATTCTTAAGCAATACAGAAATTAATCAATGGCTCATACACAGAATACACAGAGATCTTTACCGGAAACCCTCAACCGGGAAAACCTTTATTTTTCATTATATCAAATTTCACCATTCGCCATANCCGGAAACCCTCAATAGGGAAAACCTTTCTTTTTCATTATCTCGAATTTCACCATTCGCCATACAATATATACAATGTTTTTAGGTATTCCGTAGATACCAAAACCCTAATCCCTTAATCCGGGATTAATTTACAAATCAGCTAAAAATAGCAAAATCCGCTAAAAATAGCAAAAACCGCCCTAGGTGAAGGGATCGTCAGACGCAGTCGTCGTATCTGATGCACCCACACACACACACATGCAAAGAATATAGCACATACCCAACAGATCCGTGACTATATCCCTTGGATAACCAAACCTTGAAAATATGCATTCTTGGAGGAATGATGCTACATTTGATTATGTGGCATCCTTCATGGCCTTCACTTCAGCCAATTTTGTCAGATACTTCGTGCATACCAAAATGTATTTTTTTATTCCCTGATGGAGGGTCAATTGGGCCTATGAATTCCATGCCCCACTTGTCAAATGGTTCTAATGATACTTGGGGCCATAAAGGAATTGAATTCTTCTTTTTTGGTTTCCCCATTATTTGGAATTCATCACAAAGTGAAGTATATTGTTGAACATCTCTATGTAGAGTTGGCCAATAATATCCATCTTGTAATATATTATAAGTTTTCCTCTTGGTTTCATAATGACCTCCACATGGTTCATCGTGCCAAGTATGTAATATATCATGCACCTCATCTTCCCTTATGCATCTCCTCAAAATATGATATGGACATAATTTGAACAAATAGCCTACAACCCAAGTGTAGGATGAACTTTTCTGGACAATATTTCATCTCTCCCTGTGGGAGAAATGTTGAGGAAACTTTCCTGTTGTAAGGTAATTTTATATATCAGCAAACCAGGGGATTTGTATTGATATGGAAAATAGGTGCTCATCTAGAAATTTCTCATCAATCATGCCTTCTTCAGTAGGAATCGTCAATCTGGACAAGAAATATGCAACTACATTTTGTTTGTTAGGATTATCAAGGATTTTTAGATCAATTTGTTGTAATAATAGAAACCATCTAATCATCCTACCATTAATGTCAGGTTTATTCATCAAGTATCTAATTTCACCATGATCTGTATGTACAAAAAATTTAAAACATGTCACATAATGTATGAATTTATTGAGAGCATGAACCACTACTAAAAGTTGTTTTTTCTGTAACAGTATAATTTAGTTCTTCACCAGCTAAATTTTTACTTATGAATTAAATTTCATAAGGTTTATTGTCTTCATCCTATCCTTAGACTTCTCCTACAGAATTGTTTGATGCATCAATGTGAATGTGAAATGGGAGACCCCAATTGGGACCTAGTAAAACAGGAGCAATACTAAGTTTTTTCTTAATTGTTTCAAAATCTTGTTGACAATTCAGATTCCAATAGTATTCCAAATGTTTGTAAAAAAAGGTAAACAGGGGAGAAGTTATTTTACTAAAATCCTTAATAAACCTCATGTAATATCATGCATGTCCAATAAGGCTTCTTACATCCTTTGGTTTCAAAGAGGTAGGAATTAAGGTGATGATTTTGATCTTTTCTTTGTCTAATTAAATACCTTTGGAGGACAAGTGATGTCCCAAGACAATCCATTCATTCATCATCATATTAAATTTTTCATTACTAAGGGATATATTCATCTCTCTACATCTTTGGAGAACCTTATCTAGATTGTCCAAGGGTTTATCAAATGAATTTCCATAAGGGGTAAATTCATCCATATAGATCTCAACTTTATCATGGATGAGTTCTGAAAATATGTTGAGAATCTCTCTTTGAAAAGTGGTTAGGGAATTACATAGGAAAAAAGGTAACTCTTTGTATGCAAATGTACCCCATAGGAAAGAAAAGGTGGTCTTGTCTTGATCCTCGAGACTGATCTGAATTTGATTGTATCAAACAAAACCATCCAGAAAGGAAAAGTATTTATTCTCGGCCAAGACATCCAAAACTTGGTCAATAAAAGGTTGGGGGAAATGTCCCTTTTCAGGTAGCCTTGTTCAACTTCTGATAATACACACATATCCTCTATTTCCCATTCTTCTTTCAGACAATTACTAGAGGGGAGACCCATTCCCTTTCTGATATAGGATATATGAATCTGGCATCAAGCAATTTTTGGAGTTCGTGTTTAACTATGTCTTTCATTGTAGGGTTCATCCTTATTTGGGGTTGCCTAACAAGTTTTAAATCCTCATTGATGTAAACATGATGAGTACAAATATAATGATGGATTTCGTTCATGTCTTTATAATCCCATGCAAAAGATTCAATATTTCTTTTCAGTACATCTAACAGTTTTTGTTCCTGTTGACTAGTGAGTTTGTTGATTATTTTGAGTGTTTTTATATGGATTATTTCTATGGTTTTGATACTTGGCTATTATATCTCAGAAGTAAAAAATCTATACAGAATTCAATGTTATTTTCTAGAAAAAAATTCAGATCTGTTATCATCATTTATCCCTTCTATTTTTACATCTTCTGGATATTGATTTTGTAGAAACTTTTCAAGGAAAGTGTCCTCATCAATGGTACTATCACCCAAGGAAGTTTGGATTGCATATATGGGGTAGGAAGTTTTTTGCTTTAGGTATTATTCCTCTTCCACCCACATAGTCATATTTTTTGTTATCGAAGGTTGGGAAAGGGGATAAAGAACAATTTTATTTTGGGAAAGGCCATCGGTGATGGTCATATTTACTACTCTACAATCAATGTATGCATTTGTTGTGGCCAACCAAGGACTTCAGAAAATGAGAGGATATCCATTAGACTGAGCTTGGGTTGAAGGACTAGGAACTTAGTAGGGTACTTCCACAAGTCAAAGGAAATTGTGATATCTTCCAACATGCCTTTTGGTTTAACTATGGATCGATCTGCAATTTGTAGGATAGTTGGGGTATTTCTCATAAATTGTTGAAGGTTTTGTTTCATCATGGTATCTGTCGAGCAATTTATATGCATAAATTAGAAATTAAATTTATCAATCCAGGTGCTTGTAAGATTGTGATGATGTCGACAAAATATATGCAGGAGTAGGAAACTAACACTAAGATAAACAAACTTAATTCAAAAGTACTTTGTTTCACAAGACACTTCCAAGAATGAGAATTAAATTTGCAAGCCCTGCAACCAGGTGCATTTACAATTAACTTTGTGACTTATCCATTTCTTGTAGATTAATCAAACTGAAATGAAAAAAATACAATAATTAGAAATATAATAATCTCATGTTGTGAATTAGAGGTCCATGGCTTTTCACCTTCTGCAGAATTCTCAAGTTCAACAATCAGATCTCGGATGCACACCACACTCGGTCATTGACACACTTGCAAAAATTATACAATCATTAAAACCACACTTGCATAAAGGAAAGTAATCATTGTGAAAAGGAAAGATGAAAATAAATAAAAGACAATAATAACAAATCAACTCTCCATCCTTCCAGAGAAAGCCTACTCTATAGAGTAGAGCACTAAAACTAATATACAACATAATTGCAAACTACATGAATTATAAAACTACATCCTAAAACAAGAATATAAACCATAAACTAAATAACACAAGAACTTATGAAATGTGTTCTATTCCATCATAATCTGGATGTTTTCTCCAAGATTCCTCCTCTTGGAATGGAGGAGGCACTCCTATTTATACAAAAACTAAGATAACTAATACTGAATTTAAATCCACAAATCTCTCCCAGATCCACAAATGTCTCATGTGGTTACAACCATGTGCTAACACCTAAAAAATAATATCTCTACACAGATATTTCTAACCAATCTTCCATGATTCTTCTTCATCCAAGATACTTGAGTGATTCCCCCAAATCTTCATCAAATCCTCAAGAGTTTGAAGCGGAAATTCGAATTTGAGGCTAGGTGGTCAAATATGACTTTGTTGGAGTCTTCAAATATACCTGTAAACATCATAGAACTCATCCAACTTTGATATATAAGTGAAACCATGTTATTTTTCTAGTATTTAATCATAAATTCACTCAAAGTACTAAAATAAATGTTTTGGAAAATAATAAGTCTAAACCCATATGTAATCATGAAAATGGTCTTAATGTAACATTATGAGAAAGCATAATATGGTTAAAAGAGAAGAGAAAGGTTGGTAAAAAAGTGGTGTTTTGGTGACCCAACATTCCCCCCAACTGAAGATATTGCATGTCCTCATGCAACCTTGCATTAATTTTCCTAAACTGTGTGATGGAGTCTTCTTTTTCTAAAAGATATCTAAGTGGCAATTTCTTCATGTGGTTGGTTCTTGTGTGACAACCATAAGTATTGCAAGTGTTGGTTCTTATGTGTCAGCACTTTCCTTTTAATTTTCTTATTTCTATAACAAAGAATAAACTTGAAATTTAAATCATATGAACACATTCAAAATGATGACCAATAATATGCAAATCAACGATTCAATCCTTTCATCCTCATTTGCTTGAATTTGTTGGGCGAAAAATTCCCCTAAAATAGTCTGCTATAGTCAGTTATAGAATGTTTAGTTTTCTATAGCTACAAAATTAATTCCCTTGAAATAGGTTGATATAGTCAGCTACAAAATTTTGGGAAGCTACGAAAAGTTTAAGTTTTTGTAGCTACAAAATTACAACAACTAACTTCTTGGTTTTTTTTTTTTTTTTGATTAATGAGATTTGAATTGGAACTATAATCATCTGAAAGGTGTTGAAGCATGTCAAAGTATTGGAAAATATTCTCCAAATGGAATATTTTATTTGGCATGTGTACTTCATATGAAAACCAATGATGCATTACAAGAAGTCAATGAAGGTGTTTGCAAGAACAACAATCAATTGGGAAAAACATGTTGGTAAATATAAGGTTATGGAATATGGAATTGATAAATGGTATAAGAATGTAGGATCTGATGAATATCTTCTCCATCCCCCTGCAACTGAAGGTGTTCTCCATCCTTGAAAAATGTAGCAAATAGGGAAGGACATGAAATGACATGGAATAGGGAAGGATATGGAAGAACAAATAGGGAATTTTTACAAATACATGTCTTTTACCATTCAAGGAATTATTAATTAAAGAATAGAGAACAAAATACCTTCACCTACCTGATAAGTCATCTGAGATATCGTATACTACTAGAATCTACTACTGTTGTTGGATCATGGATCTTCAAGTGAAAATAATTCGATCTGATTGGTTGTATGTACAGAGGATGAGATATGAAATTGGAACTTATGTACCCTCTTATTGTTGGAACTGAAATCTGGAGTTGAATATTGATTTATTGGAACAATGTTGCAAGATGCTATTAGTGTCATGAAACATATAGTCTTTATTCATATCCACATCGTTTCATAATTCTTATCTATGTAAATAAATGTTTCTTAGGTCGAACATAGAAAGAAATTGTCGGATTACTAGCCATTAATGAATGTTGTTAACTGACACGAAACTACTCACCACTAATATCAATGAGAGTCAATATGACCAAGTACATATTACTAGGTACGAATAAATGAGTTGCATGTCGAGTCACCTAGAATATCCAACAAACATGGTACATTAATGTATTCCCAATGTTTATTGGCAAGAGAACTTGCCATTAGGGCATGCAAGCCTCAAGTTACTAAAACGGTCTCTAGTCTCGATCCTAGATGATGTGTTGAGGTTGATGGGTTGAGACTTGCTATAAGGGGGGCCTTAATGAATCCCCCATCATCTAATGCAATTACAAAGTAATTATTTGGAGGACCATAGATGAAAGATTCTCACTATCAAGCAAGCTTTATTTGGAAAAAGGAAAATGACAATGAGGTAACTCTTCTTGGTAAGTGAGTTGAATAACTTTATTCATGGGTTAGGAGTGAGTGAAAGTGAGGTAGGAAAGTATGAAACTGCAAAGGGAAAATAGGTTGAACTCTTGATCTAGTGGGAGTAGGAAAATTAAAAGTTTAAGGTTGACTAGATAAAAAAATTGGACTTCAACATGTATGTACTATTAGGCTTAGAAGGGAGGAAAATGAACCATCACATAATGGGATTCTGAGAGGCTTATTTTGGTAGCAATGGTATAATGGATATGATCTTGACATAGAATTATTTTTACTTCTTCATTATTTCATTGAGACATGCCCTTCTCAAAAGAATGTGGTCTTTGAAAATCTAGTGTGCATAGATTGGTCTTCTTTATTGTCCTGAAACCTGGAAAATACTTAGCACTGACCTACAAAAAAATGAGATATTTATCAAACAATAGAGGTGATTAGTCTTTCTTCATCTGATACCTACGCAAAAATTCAAAAATAGTGCTTAATAAAACAAATCCAAGGAAACTAAATAAAATGAAATGCACTTTTAACATGTCGGGAAGTGGTGCACCTTTGACTAACCGTCAATATTTATTTGATAATTTATTCATTTGATGTTCAATTTGAAAGATTCAAAAACCATATTAAAGTATTTAAATCATGTTTTAATGATCTGATAATTTGTTGACTGCTTATTGAACTTGTAGCTACAGAAATGCTTGAAAACTTAAAAATTGTAAAATGTTGAAAATCGATGTTGATAGGTGGATAAGCATATCATACTAATTTGAAATCATCCCCAAGTGGTGATCTAGTCTCGGGATGCATGCAACCTTTAAAAACTACAAATTGACTACAAAAAGTTGGTTGTAGCTTTTTACAAAATTTTGACAAGTTTTATAAGTTCAGTTTCAAAATATGTTGGTGCATCCCTTTTTATGCATTTCTGGAAAATTTTGTATGTTCGTTACATAATTTTCTATATTATCTTCAAAACCCATGTCTCAGAGTTTTTTTATTTATGCCTCATCTTCTTGCAATATCTGTGAAAAAAGTGCCTCGGAGAAAAGAAATATGGTTGTAATAGCCTTTTTGCAGCTGCAAAAACACTTGAATTTTGAAAAAAAAATGATTTTAAAAGAAAAATGATTATTTTTTGTGGCTATGAAATTTGAATGGAAAGGACATCTCAACATGTCCCCCTACACTTGAAATCATATATTTCCTCGTGCATGTGAAGTAGCAGACAATATTGACATCAAACAGTAATATAATACTTACCATAGTTGTCAAAACTTTGTTAGTAAATGGAATTTTAGGCTTGAAATTGCATGGTTGTTATATGTTGTTCTCATGATTTTTGATACCGCATCAACCATCCAAATGTATATTTACCTATAGTTGCACCCTTTAACTTTGTTGTATAGTTTCACTTTGAAACAAAGTCTTTATTTCCCTTTAAACAGAGTTCTTGTTTAACAAAATAGAGTCCTTGTTTCTACTCTTAATATATAGTTTGAATGTGAGCATAATGTTGATGGATAACTGAAAAATATTTGAACTGTAAGAGAATTATGATTTGAACAACTTCATATTTGAAAATATGAATTGATTGTTCATGAATGTGTGTAATAAGAAACCTTGCAGCCAAACGAACGTGCAATAGAGTATGTGAAGGCATAACCACTTGAATCAAACAAAGAATAATTCTATATGCAATCCAAATCTCTTCTAAATTTTTCAGATCCAAATCTCACAGATATTTATAAAGAAGAGATTTCAAATCCGTCCATAATTAAATTTTTGGTAAATATCAGTACAAATAACCTTGTGTATCTCCCATATATGGAACGATTTTGTGAAACCATTCGTGAGAAACCAAAATTGGCCCATCCTAGACAAAATCCATGTGGAAATTTTTTTAAATTGATCTTAATTTGTACGCAAAAAACCGCCAAAAATATCTCTTTGGAAACTGACGTGGATTTCATGATTTGTTTCCAAAATTACACAGGGTACTCTGCTATCTTTTTTGAAGATTTCACATCTAATATTTTTTATTGGGAAATTCATACCACCAAATGTAGAAGACACCTCTGAAGCCAATGATGGGTTTGGAGACCAAACTATTGAAAGGATCACTATGAAGACATTTTTTATCCCATGTAATAATTGGGACTCTACCATGGTTATATCTTGCTTCTGAATATTTTGTTAGAAGAAATCATTGAATTGGAAAAGGAAATATAGGTCTTTCCAAAACCAGATTCACCGATCCACTTTTTCCTTAATTACTTCCATTGTGATATTGAAATCCTTGACGTCCATCATGTTAATATTATGGTAGCTGCAGGAGGTATTTACCTCCATGAATGAACCTAACGAGAATAGAAGACTCCGAG
Source organism: Picea mariana (assembly GCA_032191745.1). Taxonomy (NCBI): domain Eukaryota; kingdom Viridiplantae; phylum Streptophyta; class Pinopsida; order Pinales; family Pinaceae; genus Picea; species Picea mariana. The sequence goes on along the minus strand of JASDQU010586366.1, from coordinate 18,288 downwards.
AAGTAAGAGAAACCCTAATGAGTTGGGTAATAACTCTAGAAGGCTTGTCAGCTCAAGAAGATAATTTATATTAGGCTATTAGCCTCCAAGAAAAGAAGTTGGATAGAAATAATAATAATATACTGAACAGACACATATCCAGAAGAAGAATTCGGCCCCAGCAAAACTGGCAGAACCACTATAAATACAAGGTGCCATTTCTCATTTGACAGCATCTCAGAATTGCAGTTCCTAGTTTGGTGTGCACTACAGTTGCAGTCTTGTGCGCAGGTTTAGAGGAGAGTTGTTGATGCAGCTGCAGCAGCAGCAAGTTTTCAGTATTGGCTTGAATATCTCTTGGCTAGGGTTTGGACTATCTGATCATCTTTTTGTGATGCGCTATCCTTGGGGAAAGGTGAGTTACTCTTTTTTTGGCTATCTAGCCTAGGGTTTTCTTCTGGAGGAATTCTCGTTCAAGGTTAAGGTGCTCGGAGGGAGGCTTTGGCCTATGGTTGGGTGACGAGGGTATCATCAATGGTAAAACGAGCACATCGTCTTCTATATTCTAACAAGTTATGGGCCCACACCCCTTCAGTCAACCTAAAACTTTGGAAGGAAACATAGCCGCTAGATATTGAGCTCGTTCAGGAACTGCCGCTAGGGTTACTAGCAGGAGCAGCTTCCAAAAGCACTGCAGCTAGGGTTATTAGCAGAAGCAGTTGTAGAAACCCTAAACCTCTTGTCGAGGCACCTTAAGTGACGAGATTGACCCAATCTTCGGATAGATCAGTGTGCCCTAGCCCAATGCATCTCCTGGTACTCTCAGAAGGCCAAGACGTGAAGTTTGGTTTTTTGGTCAAATCTAGGGTTTGACCAAGTCAAGCAAACCATGACGAACTCTATGAAGTTTGAGAACAACATAGATGGAGCCTCTAACTTTATATCATGGAAAACAAGGATTGACCTCATCCTTGCTAAGAATAAAGTGTTGGATATTGTGAAAGGAAAGATCGTGAAGCCAGAGTTTGAAGAAGGAGAAGAGAAGGAACCGCAGAACGTTGCAGCTATGGAGAAGTTCAAAGATGTTGACATCAATGCCATGAGTATCATAGTGGATTCCATAAAAG
>JASDQU010586366.1:5277-15997 GCA_032191745.1 Picea mariana | reverse complement strand
AACCCCCTAGTTTCTCAGGCTACAACCTGAGGGAAGCTCCAACTCCCCAATTCTCTAGATACAACCAGAAGGAGGCTACAACCCCCTATGTTCTTCGGCTACAACTGGAAGGTGGCTACAACCACATGTCCTTTCTCCATCCAACTTCCATAAGGTATAAGTAAAATGATGGAACCATTGTCACACTATCACTGTGAGACATACTGCTATAAACATGTACCAATCAACCTGTAATCAACCAACTTGTACCAATAACCTAAACCATGCATCAACCTGTACCTCAACCTGTAATCAACATGTAACATAAACAAGTGCATCAACCATGCACCAACATGTACCAAACAACCTGTAATCAACTTGTACCATAAACAAGTGCATCAAAAATGCATCAACTTGTACCTCAACCTATACCATGAACAAGTGCATCAACCATGCACCAAACCTATACAAATAACATGTCACAACAATATGTCCAAACAACCTATCACAACAAACTGTCTCATCAATCTTATCAACCAAATCAGATCTACTCACCAAGATCAATCACCAAGACAACTCTCAAATATGTGCATCAACCAAGTATAACACAACAACTCATAATCATCACCAAGATCAATATGTGATTCTAATAATATACCAATACAAGTATGCTACATCATCCATAAACCATGTGTCAACAATACTACTAATAAGTGCTTCCAACCATGTACCAAGTATGTACCAATCATGTATCAACTACTCATCAACTATAAATCATCAATATGCACCAACATCATCAACTATACACCTCATGTATGTGTCAACTCATCAACTACTTGTCTCAACCATGTACCCAACATGTACCTCAACCAAAATCCCTCATCAATTTCATAATCCAAATCTAATTTGTAACTTTTTAATAGACTTGGTGTATATGATCACATACCTACAAACCTTCCTTAACTTTAACAACAAGAGACTAGCATTTTTATCAAACTTTACTTTAGTCTCACATGACTAGTTTTGGATTAGTCAACAACCTTAACTTGAAATAATAATAACTATGTACCTGTAATGAATAAATCTTTGAAAATAGTACACAATGTTCTTCAGTGTGTTTTATGCAATTCCTCCAGATGTCACTACTTGGAACCTCTCAGAAAAGGAGTTATAGAAAAAATGGCATACCTTGTTGAATTTTGGCTTATTCTAGAGAGCGAACTTGTAGAGCGTTCTCCGGACAGAATATTTGTTGTATGGATATGGAAATTGCACACAGAATACTATAGACTGTACTCTAACCAACACATTTGATCTTACTAAATTTGGATCTGTGATGAAGAATTTATGACATTTTTAGCCTACACACTTGTTTTAGACTAGTTTTAGGACTAGCCACAAACCCTATTTTCCACGGCATGTAACTACAAAAATACGACCCACAAGCTGAAATTTGTACCACAACTACTTGGATATGTTTCCTCAATGGATTCCCAATTTCACAGTCTCAATCATTCTAGAAAAAAATTTATTGCGAAAATGGTGAGATGACATGTAAATAACATACCTTAGAAATCATCATCAAAATAATTTATCCTCCCTTGAATTTTGGCCTTCTTTACTTCACCTTCCATCTGAAATTCGGCTTAGATATCCTTTGGTTACCTCAGTCACCTGTAGATATTAAATATGCTCGAGTGTAATTAAAATGAGAGATCCTTGACTCTTATTTATACTTTCTTGTAGCTTCCTTAAGGGGTTACCTTTTAACCATCTTAACCCACTTTCCTTATTTTAGGGTTAACCCACTTCTAACCACTTGTCCAATTAGTAATTTCTCCATTAAATTTATTATTTAAATAATTTATTTTGTATCCGCTTTGACTTATAGTACACTCATCACTTCACTTTAACTCAATGGGTTACCTTCTAACCATCTTAAACCACTTTCATTATTTTAGGGCTAACCCACTTCTAACTACTTGTCCACTTAGTAATTTCTCCATTAACTTTATTATTTAAATAATTTGTTTTGTATTCACTTTGAATTATTGTACACACATCACTTAACTTTATTATTTACCTTCTAAAATATCTTAAACCACTTTGACTACTTTGACCTTTTGGGGCTTCTAGATGACTCATGAGGGTTCTCCAACTTCACATGGCCATAACTCTCTAACCATGAGGATTTATGTGACGTTCCACATAACACTGAAAATGGAATGACATTTACTATCCATCTAGAATATTCTTTCCTACAAATATATCAAAACTCATACCATTATCCATCAAACAAGCTTGGGTCCGTTACCCAAACCTGGGTTCTCCAACTTCTCATGGCCATAACTCTCTAACCGTGAGGAGTTATGTGATGTTTCACATACCACCGGAAATGGAATGACATGTAATATCCATCTAGAAAAGTATTACCTTCAAATATATTAAAACTCATACCATTATACATCAAACAAACTTGGGTCCATTACCCAAACCTTTGTGCTATCAGAATTCGCTACCGGACTTTCCCCAAGGGTTGACATAAATCACTAAGGGTTGACATCAATCTACAATATCACCCTCCAATGGTTGACATCAATGRCAACCAACAATCCATACCAATTGTCCATCAACCTAAGCCAACTGTCTAACACTAACTCTAAATTAAACGCACTAAATTCAAAAGTAATTTGTTTCAGAAGACACTTCCAAGAATTAGAATTAAGTTTTKAAGTCTTGTAACYARCTGCATTAACAATTAACTTCATGACTTAYCCATTTCTTGTMGCTTAATCAAACTGAAATGAGAAAAATGCAAGAATTRAAATCAGAAGAATTTCATGTTGTGAATTAGAGGTCCATGGTTTTTCAACTTCTGCAGAATTCTCAAGTTCAACAATCARATCTCTRMTRCACACCACACTCGAACATTGACACACTTGTGAAAATTAAAYAGTCATTAAAACCACACTTGCATAAAGSAAAGTAATTATTGTGAAAAGGAAAGATGAAAATAAATAAAAGACAATAAGCATCAATTAGCTCTCCATCCTTTCAGAGCAGGCCTAATCTATAGAATAGAGCACTGAGACTAATCTACAACACAATTGAAAACTACATGAATTATAAAACTACATCCTAAAACAAGAATATAAACTAGAAACTAAATAACAAAAGAACTTATGAAATGTGTTCTATTCCATCATAATCTGTGTTGGCCTCCAATTTTGTCTTCTTTTTGTGATATATTTTTTCTTATATGTCTCTATCCTTATCACTAATTTGTCAATTTTAACTATGGATACCTATTCCATAGCCTATTTATCTCCAATAAACCACATGTGATTAATGAAGCCTTTAAATATGTATTTCTTATGTTTTAATGAATAAATAGAATGAAGATTGTGTATTTTGGCTAACTCTAGGTTTGTAGCATGATTTTGGTATCCATGTAGGTGATTTCAAAGGGATTTACTTTATCATTTGGCAGCAGCATAGTCTTAGACACTCTAGCAGCTGAAATCCTATGTTTTGACATTCTTGTAGTCAACCAGAGCACTCTGACTACCAGAATAGTTGAGCGCAGGACATGGAAGTTGGTTCAGTATTCTCTAGCTTTCGAGGACCGTTTCTGCCACTTGGAGTATTCTTGTTGGAGATCTTAGATGGATCCTATCCCTTCAGAACAAGTTCCTAGCATCACGAATGGAAGATCCAATTTTAGTTAATGCTTCAAATTAATATGGAACGATAGCATGATTCCATGCCTTCGGTCATGGAATCATGTAACGATTGTATTTATTTTTCCTATAAATAGCATGTCATCACAAGAATATAGGAGAAAATGGTTAGTGCTAGTAAATGATCTATTTTTGGATCGATCCTCTATTTTATACTGAATTATAAAAAGGGGATACAATGTAATAGATAGAGAGAGGGGAATAGATAGAGATACAGAGAGAAAGGCTTGGTTGATTGTTAAACTCCATCATATTGTTTATTGTTTTATATAATAGAAGATAAATTTCATGAGTTCGATGTGGTAGTAACAGAGATATGTGTACATCCTGATTCTGGAAGGGCCCCCAGCTTGGGTATGTTTGCATCTTAGGTCATGATAATTGGTTTTCCATAAGCTTATTTATCTAGTATGAGTTTAAATCTTTGCAAGTTCCTTATGGTAGCAGGTTGAATTTATGTCATTATTCTTTCATTCATTTAATATACAAAAGTAGTTGATCTTGAATAAGATAGTTGAGTGCAACAATAGTTTATCTTCATGAATCAGAATAGTTGTTTGATTTCATTTCAAAAGAAAATAGCTGTCATGTCAGTGTGACAGTTGAAATAGTCTGAAATTACAGAGGTAGATTTCTTTAAAGTATTGTTGCAAGTTTTATTTGGTGATTAAAGTGTGGAAGAAAAGTTTGATTATTTCTGACAGTTTTTAGAAGGATGTGCACATTGAAATTAGATGACAGTGAATTAAGTTGCTTCATAGCTATTTAGAAGTATGGTTGATGAAGGAGTAATATTTTGAAGACATTTAGTTCAGAGTTCAATGATGGTTTTATTTTTATTAGATGTATAACTTTCCAAGCATTTTCCTGTAAGGTAGAATATCCATATTTTGAGTATGATTTTCTTGAAAGAGATAAGGAATTCAAGCATTAAGTGGACTATCATCAAAGCATATACATAGCAATGAATTCAATACCCTTTTATGAAGATAATACAATCTTTTCATAGTTGATTAAAGAAGGTTTTAGAGTTAGTATCAAGTTATTATGAGTTGTTGATAACCAGCTAAAGACATATTCTTTCTCCATTTCTGCACATATGGTGTCAGCGCCTCAAAGTATACCTTCTCGGGTTGACATTTTATGTAGGATGTTTATAGCAATATAATTAGGCCATCAATCTGGATGTTTTCTCCAAGAGTCCCCCTCTTGGAGTGGAGGAGGCACTCCTATTTATACAAAAACTAAGATAACTAATAATGAATTTAGATCAACAAATCTCTCCTAGATCCACAAATGTCTCATGTGGTCACAACCATGTGCTAACACCTAGCAAGTAATATCTCTACACAAATATTTCTAATCAATCTTCCATGTTTCTTCTTCATCCAAGATACTTGAGTGATTCCCCCAAATCTTCATCAAATCCTCAGGAGTTTGAAGAGGAAATTTGAATTTGAGGCTAGGTGGTCAAATATCACTTTGTTGGAGTCTTCAAATATACCTGTAAACATCATAGAACTCATCCAACTTTGATATATAAGTGAAACCCTATTATTTTTCTAGTATTTAATCATAATCCGCTCAAAGTACTAAAATAAATTCTTTGGAAAATAATAAGTCTAAACCCATATGTAATCATGAAAATGGTCTTAATGTAAGGTTACGAGAAAGAAGAATATGGTTAAAAGTGAAGAGAAAGATTGGTAAAAAGGTGGTATTTTGGTGACCCAACAACTCTAGAGAAAGCATGCATCTTCATAAATAGTCTTTCCAAAGTTAAACTAGCATAGATCCATTCATTGAAAATATTCAATTCCACATGTAAATTATGGTATAACTGAAATATCCATGTGTTTTTTTTTCTTGTTTAGTTGAGGTTTTAGGATGTTCAAACAAAATCCATCATCGAGATATTTTTTTTTAATCCCTAAGATATTTACATAAAGTATGTTCTATCTATCATTTATATAGATAATATCTCCAAAGCATTTTCCTTTCGAAGACCATGTCAGTGTCAATAGAGATATCAACAATTTAAATCCATTTGAGCCAATGTGTCCAACATATGAGAAGAACTTAATTTTGCAATGTTGGAATGATAGCCTTCCACTACTCACTAATTTTAAGACTATCTTCCCATTTCAACTTTCTATTTCACTTCTCAATATCCACCACCTTTTTATGTGTATCTTTGTATATTAGTAAACCATGGCAATCACTTTGGCCTTCTCGATACAAATAGGATGATTAGTATTCTCCGAGTGTTCAACTAAAGTTGATTTCTCAATGTCATTATCTATTTCTTAATGTGATTATCTATAGTATCTGTGCAATGTTTTTTATTCTAGTTTGAATTGAATGACTTATTTATTTCATATGTGTATGTTATCTATAGTATATGTGCAATGATTATTTATTCTAGTTTGGATTGAATGACTTATTTCTTTGATATGTGTCCTTCGACATGAGCATGGAATGGAGTAGAATCTTCTATATTCCTTTGGATCCATACATTTTTTTGTGGAGTTTAAAAGTTTGTTAATAATAGTGTTTAGCGAGGAGAAGGAAACCTTGAAATGCTTTCGTTTTAAAAACTTTGTTATTTTGTTAGTAGTGATTTGAATATAAGGTAGGGTTATCCTCAACCTTTTGATATCTTCATTTTGTTGTTTAATATGAAGCCATCTTTAAGTTTTTGAAAAGTTTCCTTTATCTCCTTATAGTATCCCCAAATTTTGAAAAGCTTCCTTTATCTCCTTCGTTTTAAAAACTTTGTTATTTTGTTAGTAGTGATTTGAATATAAGGTCTCAACCTTTTGATATCTTCATTTTGTTGTTTAATATGAAGCCATCTTTAAGTTTTGAAAAGCTTCCTTTATGTCCTTATAGTATCCCCAAATTTTGAAAAGCTTCCTTTATCTCCTTCGTTTTAAAAACTTTGTTATTTTGTTAGTAGTGATTTGAATATAAGGTCTCAACCTTTTGATATCTTCATTTTGTTGTTTAATATGAAGCCATTTTTAAGTTTTGAAAATCTTCCTTTATGTCCTTATAGTATCCCCAAATTTTGAAAAGCTTCCTTTATCTCCCTCGTTTTAAAAACTTTGTTATTTTATTAGTAGTGATTTAAATATAAGGTAAGGTTATCCTCAACCTTTTGATATCTTCATTTTGTTGTTTAATATGAAGTCATCTTTAAGTTTTTGAAAAGCTTCCTTTATCTCCTTCTAGTATCCCCAAATTTATTAAGGTAAGGATTATAAAAATATATTAAATTATATTTTTTAATATTTAATATATTTTAAGTTAAATGGATTTATACTTATATGTAAACATATTTATTAATATTTAATATATTTAAAGTTAAATGGATTAAAATTATTAAAATTGGAGAAGGATTATAAAAATACATTAAAACATATTTTTCAATATTTAATATATTTAAAGTTAAATGGATTTATATTTATATGCGAGAGGAATGTGGTTAAAAACTTTCTACCAATTATTTTAACAACACTTGTATAAATAAAAACATATAAATCTCTCATATTTAAATTGTAAAGCACCTTGCATTATGTTATTATTAGTTAAAAACTTTTCTACCAATTATTTTAACAACACTTATATAAATAAAAACATATAAGTCTATCATATTTAAATTGTAAAGCACCTTGCATGATGTTATTAAAAGGTTAATATTTGATACCATTTATATTTTTATGGTATGCGTTTTTTTGGAAAGACCTAAAACATAAACAGTGAGAAACTTGGTGACATAATGGAATTGGATCATTGAAGAACCATGGGAGTAGCTCAAATATCACATTCACTCACTCATAATTAAATATTGGATAACTCAATTGAAAAGAAAATTTAAGGATACATGTTCTCATGAGTAATGAAGAGGACTTTCCCAAGAATGGTGGCCGGCCATTGACTAGTTTTATATGATCAAGCTTTTATTTCCATAGGCTATATTTGGACTTAATTAAAACTAAGGGTTGAAATTATGGTATGTTATAGTTACAAGTTAATTAATATATAGTTAAGAGTATATAATATAATAAGTTTTAATGACGACCAGTGTGAATGATTGATTTTTTTATGGTTAAAATTAGAATGGATCAAAAAGGTTATAAGATTGACTTTTTATAATAAGTTTTAATGATGAACAGTTTGAATAATTTGATTTTTTTTATGGTTAAAATTAGAATGGGTCAAAAAGGTTATAAGGTTGACTTTTTATGATGAGAAGTATACATGGTGTTCACTAACAACATTTATTTTAGATGTTGTTTACAAAATGTGAAAAAACAATTTAAAAATTATTTAAGTAAAATTTTATTAAAATATAATATAATATAATAAAAGAGTAAATGTGTGATATGTTTTTTAGATAAGAGGTTAAATTGTAATTAGGTTAGTATATAGTTTCATGTATGGGATTAAAGTTAGATGTTATTTTTTTTTTCAAGTAGAAAATCAGCTCATTATATTAGTGAAAATATAATATTTTACATCTTCAAGACCCCATAAGAGTCCATAGCAGAACTAGTCCAGAGACCATGCTCAAAACAAACAACTACACACACATCCCAGCATGCGGGCTGCAAAAAGAGTTACAAAAATAGGGCAAAAAACCCCAATAGAAACCAGAAAAGACGCTAACATCAGTAGTCACACACCCTCAAAGAACCTCAAAGTGTTTTCCAAACACTGCTCGCCCCTAAAGGACCTCAAAGTGTAAACCAAAACACCGCATGCCCCCAATTGGACCTCAAAGCTCTGATCCAAAACCTCTTCAAGCCAAGAAGAGAGAGATCAAAGGGTCAGAAAACCGAAAAAAAAAATAAGGAACCGCCCGCTAAAGATACCAGAAGCCACCACCATAGCAAAACTCGATGTTATCAATCACCCAAAAAATGAGCCCTTGACCACCACGAAGGCTGCCCGGAGAGAAGAATGGAGCTTCACCATTTCTGGTAGCCTCAGGCATAGGGAAAAACACTGTTTCGAATCTCCTCGGCCTCTAAACAGACAATCGTAAAGAAGAATGTCACCACCTACAGGAAGGTCCTCCTCGCGCCAATACTTGACACTCCACCCGAAGACCAGCACCACTGTCACCCGGAACCTCCACTGTCACAACTGTCGAGACCCTCAAACTGGCCTTTCCAGCCTGCCCTAGGAGGGTCTAATTCTCGTGAATTCCCACCACCAAGGAGACCAGGGATGCAGCTAGCTAAACCTAGCCGCAGAGCCCAAAAACCGGAACCCTAAACGCCTCTCAAAACCAAATCTTAGTCCACAGCTCCGAATGGAAAACCGTAGAGCCCTCAAACTGGAACCCTAAACGCCTCTCAAAACCGCAGCTCTGAATACACATAGTCCCTTCAAGACTACCAATCAGTCTGCACTCAACTTTTCAGTAGCTTCGGTTAGATGTTACTTGAAAGCACATGGCTCATTATTATAATTTCAATGATATTAGTATGGGATATTGGCTTTCTTGTAAAGACTCCCTGGGCTAAAACCATCTTTTGATCTTAAAGTAAGACCTAAAATTTATTTTAATTGGCTAAGAGCTTGTTTTCTTAAAAGTAAGGAAACAAATTAATGGCCTAAGACCTAGAGGCATCTAACAAGAGTGAACGTTGGCCCTTCTAGATTACCAATGAATCATTTCAAATGATGTATTTGTTTTTAATAATGATGATAAGTTCATCCGCAATCACTAGTGACCAATAATAATTCTCCTCATTTTTAATTAACAATTAAATTATGATAAATTTTACCACCTAAAAAATAAACCTATCATACTAATAACACCATAAATTTATAATATTTAAAAATATAAAATGTATTTTTATCACACGAACACCATAGATTTATAATATTTAAAAATATAATGTGTACTTTTATCATACTAACACCATAAATTTATAATAAAGATGCCCAGTCTTGGCTAAACTATTGGGGAATCATGGAAGAAATCATTTTGCAGAAAAATATACTATTAAAAAAATGTCAAATCAAAATTTAAAGAGAAAATGTGGTGTGATAAAGAGTTAGAGGAGAAAAGAAAATTAAGGTATTATAAAGATGTAATCAACCCTAATCTAGAAGATCAAAATTATCTATCTGTTTTGCCAAGTGTAAAGAAAAAAATAAACATCGCTAAGATAAGAACAAATTCTCACGAGCTCCATAGTGACATTGTGCGTTGGTCAATTCCTAAAACGCCATGGGATGAAAGAGTGTGTCACCTTTGTGACACTAAGAAGGTTGAAGATGAAAAGCACTTTCTATTAGATTGTCTAGCGTATACCCATATTAGATCTCATTTTCAAAATATTTATCACACTACTAACCTTCCTAACATCTTAACTCAACAAAAATATGGTGATCTTGGAAAGCTTTTCTTAATGCTTTTCGAGCACAGAAACAAAATTCTAAAGAATCACAAGTAATCACTTACCTTCTTAAAGTCTGATAAACCAATTCAATCTTAATGAACATTAATAATTATCATCATTACTATATATTTTTATTATTTTTAAATAAGATATTTTTTATTTTATTTTTTTATTAGTGATGGTTAAATATCACTTAGCTTCATCTCTCGAAGCTATGTAATTTATGAATACGCTCTGTACACAATTTAGAATGCAAACAAATAACACTCGCGCACCGCGTGGAATCTACTAATTATTTAAACGATATTAAGTAGTGGTACTAGACGTGAGGTAAGTCATTTTGATATTTGGAAGTGAGTGGCTTGTAGCTGCCATGCTACTTTACTATATGTTGTTAGGGGTCATAACCAACATTTCAAAATATATGTTGTTAGGGGTCATGAACACCATTTCAAAATAGCAAGTAATTTATGTGTGTGGATTTCAAGGTAGCTAATTTTATGGATAAGTGTATGTGTGAATTTTAAGGTAATTAATTCCATGGAGAAATGTAAAAGTATTAATTAGATGGAACGTTTGAAA
>JASDQU010586365.1:34872-45681 GCA_032191745.1 Picea mariana | reverse complement strand
GAATCAGTAATAGAGAAATTTAATCATTTTTCACCATAAAATGCAAGTGTTATATCAATGTAGCATTATCATCGTATAGTTGCAGAGTAAACAAACAATGAACAGATGAGAAATCATACACATACACAATACACCAATGTTTTACATGGAAACCCAAAGCGGGAGAAAACCACATAATGCTTTTTTCTTATATGTCTTTAAGAATTACATTCATTGGAAGCACCAACTTCCTTTGTTTTCCAGCTGTAACTGGAAGGAGGCTCCAACCCCCTAGTTTCTCAGGCTACAACCTGAGGGAAGCTTTAACTTACCAATTCTATCGCTACAACCCCTATGTTCTCCGGCTACAACCGGAAGGTGGCTACAACCACATGTCCTTGCCCTGTCCAACCGCCTTGAAATATAAGTGTCAAATGTAGAAATTGAATATGTCACTGAGAAACCTGTCACTGTATACTCATCAACCAATATGATCTGATCACATATACCTCAAATGTAGAAACTGAATATGTCATTGAGAAACCTGTCACTGTATACTCATCAACCAATATAATCTGATGACATATACTTATACCACAAGTCTGTACCTCAAACCATGTGCTAGAACCTCATTGTTATACAACCTCTATTTGTACCAATAACTTCAACAACATACCTGAACCAAAATCCCTCAAACATGAACCAATACTAACCTACAGTAGATCTGCCTCAGATCAACTCTACAACAAGCTGTAAAATCCCAAGAGGGAATCCATCATATTTACAAGGTAAACCCTCAACTTGATTCATAAATTCAACACTAAACATATGAGAACCATACCTTTTTTTTGTAGAAATCTGTTGCCACGAATCCATTGCCACGATTTTTTTGCCGCACTTTTTCTGCTGCGGTTTTTCTGCTGCACTTTTCYTGCTGSGATTTTTCTGCCGCACTTTTTCTTCCACARTTTTCTGTCGTACTTTTTCTGCCGCACTTTTCCTGGTGCACTTTTTTTCTGCCACACTTTTCTCTATCAATAATACCTTCCTAAATAAACTTTCACACAAATAAATATTCAATGATATTCAAGTGTGATTTGAATGAGAGACCATTGCATCTTATTTATAATTTTATGTAGCTTYCTTAAGGGGTTACCTTCTAACCATCTTAACCCACTTTCCTYATTTGAGGGTTAACCCACTTATAACCACTTGTCCACTTAACTTAACCACTTTCCATAATTAGTAAGTTCTCCATTAACTTTATTATTTAAATAATTTCTTTTGCACCCTCTTTGACTTATAGTACACTCATCACGTCACCTTATTATTTAAATAATTTCTTCTTTTTAAACACTTTGACTACTTTGACCTTTTGGGGCTTCAAGATGACTCATGAGGGTTCTCCAACTTCACATGACCATAACTCTCTAACCGTGAGGAGTTATGTGACGTTCCACATACCATCAGAAATGGCATGACATGTACTATCCATCTAGAATATTTTTACCTAAAAATATATCAAAACTCATACCATTATCCATCAAACAAACTTGGGTCCATTACCCAAACCTTTGTGCTATCGTAATTCGCTACCGAACTTTCTTCAAGGGTTGACATCAATGAAAACCAACCCAGTTAATCAACAATAAACATTAATTCCTATTATAGCGCAAGTTGTAGGTTTGGAAAAACCCGACCCAACCACAGAACAAGTGCTACAACTTGGGAATCCTACACCCAATTTCACCTCAATGTAGGTTCCACACTTCAAGGGTGACTAGGTCACTCTAGGGAGGCGATACCAGTGACCCTTGAAGGATTGAGATGGAGATGAAGATGGATGGAAATGAAGCCCCTATAGGTCAAGTCTAAGTGGAGTGAAAGGTGGAAAGAGATTCCTTGCAAGTCAAGTAATTTTTTCCCCACAGGTATAACTCTTCTCAGGATGATTGTACCTGCCCGAGACACAAAAGAAGACACTTTGCAATGGCATATGTTAGTTTGATCAACAAGTTAATATTTTTGTTCCTAGTTTGCAGCAATAGATAACAATATATATCAACAATAAAATGGTACTATAAGCTTCTCAATAAATGCTAAATATCAATTTGAAAATGCAAGAGAAAGACTAGTAAATGACTAGCTAAACTCAAGATGAAAAACCAATACTCTTAGCATAAAGATAAGGCTGTTGTAAACACTTGTCTTCAGAAAATTATATCAGCCTTATGTCTGTAACATTCAATGTATTACAGCAAGAAAATCAGCCATTTAAATCTCCTCAAACTTTTCCAAAAAGTGCGATGGACCAAGGAGAACAAGTGTGAAAACTTTGAGCAAAACCAATCGTTCATAAGAGAGTTATTCAAGCAAATGAGTTAGGGTTTCTGCAGCCCTAATGGTTGAAGATGCAATTTTATAATAGAATAAATAATTACCCCCTAGTGGCTGTGAGGTTTCCAAGGCACAAGGAAAACAATCCACTTTGCAAGAAGTAAAAATGACCGGAAATCATGTTTCCCAATGCAATATTTTATTTTTCCAATGCAAAAAATCAATGACTAGTGCCTTTACTATTGGGTTAAAGGAGTCACAAGGAGCTTAGAGAATCTACCTCCTCGGGGGTGTAATCCCTTTTACTCCCCAAGGCAAGTTTCTCTAAGATAGGGTTTAAGCTAAGAGGGTGTATGCCCTTATACTTCTCTTAGAAAACCCTAAATCAATGATATGAAGCAAATAAAATGATGAAGGCTATGGTGGGGGTGTATGCCCTTATACTTCCCACCTAGCTCCTAGCATAACAATACTTGACTTGAATAAAATGATAGCAAGAGAGTAAAAAAAAATACTAAGATCAAGAGAAATGCTAAGACAATTCACCACAAGAGCTAGAAAGCATCATCCAAAGCTAGCGCTAAGACTTACTCTATAAAGCATTCATAAAATAGTCATAAAACAAGTGCACAAGAGCTAAAAGAGCCAAGGGGGGTGAAAATTTCAGACCAAGTCTCTCATAAGAGGGAGAGTTATGATTAAAATGAGATCTTATGATCTTTAGTTATACTAAAAGTAGCTAACATAGTTTGTCCACAAATTAAGGAGTAAAAAAAAATATTAGGGGTCAACAACCCTAATCTTTCCCCCTTAAAAAAGTAATATTAAACAATTCACTTAAAATTTCACTTTTTTACAAAGTAAACCCTAATTTAGGAGGACGTCACCCCTTTAGGGGATGTTTTTCCACTTTGAGGAAATCATTAGTGTTGTAGAAGAGTGGATGGGCCTCCAAAGGACATGTGTCAATCATCTAGGCACTCATATCACAGTGAATACCCTTCTCCTCCTCAAACGTCCATGTGCCAAAGAGTGGCACCTCACCACCATGCCCTAGCCCCCAATATCATGACGTCAAGCTAAACAATGGAACGTTTTTCCCCTCCTGAGAAAATTGTTTGGAAAGTAGGGGGTGGGATAGGTTGTCCAAGTCATCATCAAGGATGTCTAAGTATGATCTTTCTCATATGGCATGCAGACCCTTGACATCCAACCTCTGGGCTTGTATCCCCATGGAAGCCAAATATAGGCGTGTTCTCCCAAAATTTTCCACCAGCTAGGTCCTGTAAAGACAAATGAACACGCCCTCCAAGGATCTCAAGTCATAACATCATGATAAGTTAATCCAATCAATAAATAATCCATCCAAGCATGTGCATCAAATATCATCATATCAAATAATTAACAACTCAAAGACACTATGCGACTTATCAAGATTAAGTATGGGAGGGTTGACGAGGTGTCCTATTGGGTAGATCTTTCCCTAGGTCAAGGAGAGCTTCCAAGAGGTCCCTCTCTAAAACATGTAAAGTGTATGAGGTGGATGGGGTCAATACTCAATGGACATAGGTATCATGACATACAAGGGGTCGTAGTGTCTATTCATGGCTTCCTTTTTAGAGGGTGTGTGGTACCTTTGTCCACAATGAACTTTTTCCAAGCCCATCAATTGCCTTTTATCTCTCTTTCTTTATTTTCTTTCATAATAGCATAAGGAGAGATTGAAGGTCACTGCCCTGGCATGGTGACCAGGTGGTGGCAATGTCACCCACAAACACCTAATGGAAATGAGAAGGTTGGCTCGTGATGAGACCCCCTTTCTCTCAGAAATGCAACTGAGATTCATTTCCCCAGTTTGGTGACCAAATGATGACAATGGCATACCACTAGATATCAATGGACATGATAGGTCAGCTCGTGATGAGACCTCCTATCCTTCAACTAACCTTTCAAGCATTTCTTTATTATATTGTGGGTCCCCTTTATTCAAAGATAAGTGTTTCATTGCTTCCTTGGGTGATCCCTGGGCAAAGCATCTGGAAGGTTTATATAAGGCTTTTATATTTTACCCAAGACCAATCCCTATGGGCCTTTAGCCCCTTCTTCCCATAGAATGAGGGATAATCCCTTCTTGGGTCAATACACCCTAAAATCCCAAGAGATAAGAAAATGGAGGGGAATAATTATGGAAAATGGTAAATATGGTCAGGGACGATACGATGGTTCATTAATGGATTTCCCAGTAGCAAACCCATTCCCAAAGAAGACCACTTACTAGGGCACAATGTCAACCACCAAGGTGAAGCGGTGAAAAAGGCATAATGTCCAAGCACATATCATGAAATCTAGAGAAATCTAAGATACAACATAATCAAATGGATTAGATATTTAAAGGATGCCCACCATAATACTGACTTTTACCTCATGGAGCAAGGCTTATTTCCTTACAGAAGCCAACTTTTGTGGTGGATTCCATTTGTAAACCTATGACCATCTGTGGTGGTGGTGAGTGGGTTTTCCTATGCAAAGGGTATTGCTGGTCATGTAGTCTCTCGACACTCCATATCTGCAACCCGAGGGCATCGAGACATCATCTCCTTAGTTATCCACAAAATGGGGATAACAATGCCATATAATGTTTAATTGTTGTTCAAGGTGAATTGTTTGTTGTCCAACAAGATACAATATGTTGATTAAACGTGTTTAGAAACAAAAATACTTAAATATGATGAGTGAAATGATTGTGATTTGAATATTTATGTATTTTTCATATATTATAATAAACATTATAACATAATTATTCATTAATAATAATGTTTATGATGTAATAATAATGTTATTTTTTTAGTTTTTATTATTCGAATATTACAAGACAAAGTTATAATATAATTGTTTACTAAAATAACAATGAGTATATTTTATTAATGGTTAAGAACATGTGTTTCCCCCTAAGAGGTCACAAGTTCAAATCTAGAGGGGGGTAGGGTATGTATACCTACGTAGAATTTACCAGTCAAATTATTGGGCGGATGGGGTCCCTTGTCCCACAAACAAGGGGGTCTCATACACCAATTTGGTGTGTGGCTTGGTCGTGAACTTAAAAATAGATTATTATTATTATTAATATTTAATTTTTCCAAAGAATTTATTAATTTATATTATCCAACTATTATAATATGAAATTTACTCAATTAAATTTAAATTAATAAATATAGAGAACAATAATACATTTTGATCTATACACTTTCGTTGAAATGGTTTCATAATGTTTTGCGCTAATACAGACTTTATGAATATTTTATTAAAAAATAATATCACCCAAGATTTTATAATTAGTATTTTAAGAATTAGTAAAATTCACAAAGGATTATGTACTTTTAGATAAGTATGGATCATTAAAGCTTTTCTTAATTCTGATTAGGCTCTAGAAAAAGACATTTGAATTTCCATGTCCTTTCTATATTGACACTTATTTCAAGGAGAATGCGAAAATAATTATTAATACAAGTTTATATGATTATAAAACTAAATGATGGAGTGAAATAGGTGAAGGCCATGATAGATGCATTAGTTAAGGTGGGGAATTCCATCAAAGTTGGTAATGCCAAGTGCACCACAAGTATTGTACATGTTGCATGAAGTTATTTTGTTGGAATTGTCCTTAGAAGTTCCATCAAAGTAAGTATATATTTATTTGAGTTTTGATTTTCTCAAACAATAAAATTGTTGAGGTTTGAATATTTTTTAATATATTCATTTTTTTCGTTAAATAAAATATAATTTAAAATAAATATTTACTATTGTACACCCCCAACTTTGTGATATCTCAATTAACGCTTAGCAATTCAAAGGTTAACATAAACATATTTTAATACAATACAACATAAATTTGCTATACTAAAAAATAAATATGACAATGAAAATATATCAAAACCAAATCTTATGTTTGTGCATCTATTTAATGTATTTTCAATATGGTGGTTGTAAATGGTTGTTAAATTTTCATAATCAACATAATTATAAAATGAAKRAAAAAAAAAMCATAATTTTCCATTATAGATACCCATAATAAAATGACACATCCACAATATAAATGTCCAAACAAATCATTTACATGAAATCAATCTTCRTTGTCATCACCTTKATTATCTTTCTCKATTGGCATTGTAACATTGTTGTTCTAAAAAATATGTTTAAATCTCGGATCATGTCTTAGTACGAACCATCAATCCCCATACAACACATTTGGGTAAAAAAACACTTGGTTGCAATGTTTTGGGAAAACATAAGGCTCCTTACATTCAACCCACATTTTTTTAGAKTTAATACATATTATCCCACTATCACGATCTTKCTTTACATTTCTCTAGTCGAAGGTATCTCACCACTTGCAACAAAAAATAACACATTGAAACGATGAGAAGTTCACTTGCACAATCTCTTATATATTTCCAACGTAACCTAACTTCCCCTCTATCAATTTTTCATCACAGTGGCTAACAAGACTAGATTGGTCAAACTTGACCTCCACTCCAAAATCTTGTGTGATGTGGCCTTCATCATCATTCTCAGTGCGAAAATAATTTCCATATGCCCACATAGATGGGAATAAATGCACCTATAAAAATGTGAACAAAGGGTGGTGTCATATGTCTATTAACCGAAGCATTAATAAAAGCATAATACATGTTACAATTCAAATGTGCAATATTATAAATAGAATGTGGTACTCAGATAGGTTATTACAGAGTTTTTTCACTTCATACATATGTTTAGGACACCCATATCTTCTACACGTGGGTTACGACCAGACACCGTATATTTCTCTTATATCTGGTCAACCACTCAACCATTGGGAAATATTTTTGGCCTATTTTCTTTTAAATGATCGGGATAAGGCATGCCTCTACCATTCAACCATATAAATGTTTTCCTATCACTATCCCATTTCCTTATTTTCTCTTCATGCAACACAAACCATGGTCGTGTTGCCTTCGCGTTGTAAAGAACAAATTTATTGATGGCATCCATTTCAAAATTTGTTGATGTATACAAAAATTCAAAATGAATAGCATGAGATCAAATATATACTATCAACTTAAAGAAGAAATTTATTGATGGAATCAAAATTTCTAAATTTGTTGATGTATAAAAGAATTCAAAACAAATAGCATGGGATGAAATATATATTATCAGCGTTAATGTAAATGATTTCTCTGTACTAAATTGAAAATATATAACTGACTTACTCTTTATCAAGCACCTTTTTTCATTTGTTTAGAGTAGCTCCCCTTCCTTTTTGTCCTCATCTTGATGGTTGTCCCAAACGACTACATCTTTTGTGTTGTCAATTTTCTTGATGTACTCACTCGCACAATAGAACGACTTGTATACTATGTACCCCTATACCATAGATCGCTTCGGTTTTTCCCTTTGTTGAACAAACCCCTTCAATTTTTTCATGTACCTCTCTAAGAAGAACATCCAACGACATGAGATTACCCAAGCTAATTCAACCTCATCATGTAGGAGAATTAGAAGATGTACTTGCAAGTCCATAAAACTCGTGGGCTATTCCTTCTCAAACATACAAACGATATCAACTATCTCTCAGTGCCACTGTGGAATGCTATCCATATGAATCTCCCTTGATGTGATCCAACATACAAATGCAGATAATTTTGATATGGCTTGTCACGGGTCTTGGGGGAAGTCATGGTCCACACAACCAGACATGAACAAAGGATAATGAAACTACAAAACAAACACACACATTATTAATTTCCATAAAATTGTGAGTGGATAACATATTTTACTAACGTCGGTATAGAACTAGAAGAATCATGTATTCAACATACATACACTTAGAAGGTTCAAATGGTCATGTGATTTCAACCCCAACCAATTCCCATCTACAGTGAAGAAACGTCATATATTCAACTCAAATAAAAAAGGTTCCTTCACACAAAATATAACAGCCTTCGTCGTAGAAATATCTGTTGGATTACTAAGAGGGGGGGGTGAATCAATAATGAGAAATTATACCAATTATTAATCCTTTAAACTACAAAGTATATTCTTTTACTTATTAAACCATGTTCATTTGTTGATCATCAATATATTACTGTATCATCAACACTAGAATTCATCAGTGCATAATAAACAATAACAAACACATCCACACAATGCACAATACACCAATATTTATGTGGAAACCCCATGCGGGAGAAAACCACATAATTCTTTTCTTATATGTCAAGAATTATATTCAAGGAAGCACCAACTTCCAATTCTCCAGCTACAACTGGAAGGAGGCTCCAACCCCCTAGTTTCTCATGCTACAACCTTAGGTAAGCTCCAACTCCCCAATTCTATGGATACAACTAGAAGGAGGCTACAACCCCCTATGTTCTCTGGATACAACCATAAGGTGGCTACAACCACCTATCATTGCCCTGTCCAAATGCCCTGAAATATAAAAGCCAAATTTAGACATATGTCACTGTCATTGAATAAACCACTCCCACTGTCAACCTATCACTGCCAACCTATACCAATCAACATGCACCAAACAACCTATACCAATAACATGTGCCAACATGTACCATACATCAAAATGTACCTCAACCTATACCATAAACAAGTGCATCAACCATGTACCATACATCAACCTGTACCTCAACTTGTACCATAAACAAGTGCATCAACCATGCACCAAACCTGTACAAATAACCTGTCACAATAACCTATCCAAACAACCTATCACAACAACCTGTCTCATAAATATTATCAACCAAATTAGATCTACTCACCAAAATCAATCACCAAGACAACTCTCAACCATATGCACAATATTACCAAGATGTGCATTAACCAAACATAACAGAACAACTCATAATAATCACCAATATCAATATGTGCTTCTAATAATATACCAAGACAAGTATGCTACATCATCCATAAACCATGTGTCAACAATACTACTAACAAGTGCCTCCAACCATGTACCAATTATGTACCAATCATGCATCTACTACTCATCAACTATGACTCATCAAGATGTACCAACATCATCAACTATACACCTCATGTATGTGCCAACTCATCAAATACTTGTATCAACCATGTACCCAACATGTACCTCAACCATATACCAATATAACCATAAAAACGTTCTCTAGCAACCAAATACCATAAACCATTACATCAAACCATGTGCCACAACCTCACTGTTATACAACCTCTATTTGTAACATACCTCAACCAAAAGCCTTCATCAATTTCATCATCCAAATCTGGTTTGTAACTCTGTAATGAACCTGGTGTATATGACCACATACCTAAAACCTTCCTTTACTTTAACAACAAGAGACTAACATTTTCATCAAACTTTACTTTATTCTCACATGACTAATTTTGGATTAGTCAACAACCATAACTTGCAATAATCATAACTATGTACTTGTAATGATTAAAGAAATGAAAATAATACACAATGTTCTTCAGTGTCTTTTATGCAATTCCTTCAGGTTTCACTACTTGGAACCTCTCAGAAAAGGATTTATATAAAAAATGGCATACCTTGTTGAATTATGGCTTATTCTAGAGAGAGACATTGTAGAGATTTCTCCGTACAAAATATTTTTTGTATGGATATGAACATGGTACACATAATACTACAGACTGTACTCTAACTAATACATTTGGTCTTACTGAATTTGGATATGTTATGAAGAAGTTATGACATTTTTACCCAAAATACATGTTTTAAACTAGTTTCAGGGCTAGCCACAAACCCTATTTTCCACGGAGTGTAACTCCAAAAATACAACGACCCACAAGCTGAAATTTTTATCACAATTACTTGGATATGTTTTCTCAATGACCTCCATATTTCACTATCTGAATCATTGTAGAAACAAATTTATTGCGAAAATGGTGAGATGACCTGTAAATAACATACCTTAGAAAGCATCATCAAAAGACTTTATCCTCCCTTAAATTCCGGCCTTGTTTCTTCACCTTCCCTCTGAAATTCACCTTAGATATCCTTTGGTTACCCCAGTCACTTGTATATATTCAATATGCTCAAAATGGATACTAATGGGAGACCCTTGCTCTCTTATTTATACTCTCCAAGTAACTTCCTCTAGAAGTATCCACTTAACCACTTTGTTCACTTAGCCACTTTGTCCACTTAACCAACTTTGTACACTTAGCCACTTTGTCCACTTAACCATTTTGACCGCATAGCCACTTTGTCCACTTAACCATTTTTTCCACTTAGCCACTTTGTCCACTTAACAACCTTTGTCCACTTAGCCACTTTGTCCACTTAGCCACTTTGTCCACTTAACCACTTTGACTACTTTATTATTTAAATAATTTCTCTTTACTCAAAACTTCTTGTTGCAACTAACTTTTATATAATTATTCAATTCATAGCTTCTTTCCCTTAACTAACTTCTTGTTGCAACCACTTTATTATTTAAT
>JASDQU010586364.1:24734-38532 GCA_032191745.1 Picea mariana | reverse complement strand
AAATGCAAACTTTCCACCATCTTAGGATCTATATAAATATGACTAGATCCTGAATCAATTAAAATAACAATGGTTTGGTTGTTGATCATACCTTCCACTTCAATCATATGTGACTGATACTCTGCTTGCTTGTTGTCTTGGGATGCATATATCCTTGGTACATTTATGCCCATGTCCTCCATTGTTTCATCTTGTTGTACATTGTGAACAGTCCTCCCTTTTTCACCTCTGTGAGGACAATCTATGAACATATGATCACCTTTACAACCTAAACATTGAATAGGTGGCTGCCTTGGCCTTTGACCCCCTATCTCAATCATTCTGGGTTCTATAGAAGTTGGTTGTCCCTGAGTATTATTTCTGAAGAATGGCAGCTTAGTTCCCTTCTTCCTTTGATCCACCTTGAATTTCTTCTTGTCTTCCCAATCGTTTTGGAAAGTTGGTCTTTCTTTTTGTTGATCACATAGGCATTTAGCTTGCCTTATGGTCTCCTCCAATGTCTTGGGATAATCATACTGTATTTTTTCACTGATGAATGATGGAAATCCACTCAAATACCTTTGAATCTTAACTTTTTCATCCCTGATGAAAGAAACGTACTTCAACAGTTCTAAAAACCTTCTTTCATATTCATCTATGGTCATACTCCCAAGATTGAGTTAAAAGAACTCCTTCATTTTCTTATCATAGTATCTCTTAGTCAAGTATTTCTTCTCAAAATACTTCTTGAATTCCCTCCAAGTAACACCTCTCTCTTTAATGTGTTTCACCTGCACAAGTTGATCCCACCACATGGATGCCTTTCCCTTGATTTGATAGATGGCAATTCTACCTTCTACATGAGAAGAATAATTATGCAATTGAAAATACTTTCTCATGCCCAACAACCATGTCTCTGCATCTTCATCCTTCTTTTGCTCACCATCAAATGCAGGAGGTTTTATTTTGTTCATTTCTTCTCGTAGCTCATCCACCCCAGACCCCTTATGCTTCCTGGCAAGGGATAAGGGATGATTTTAAGGATGGAAATTTATTTTAAAATGTAGAAATCTTGGCGAATCTTACTAATCCTTCATATGCCAACTATAAATGTTTGGCGATATTTTTGTAAAAATATTCAAATTTCTAAGGATTTTATATAGTTTTTATAAAACTTTGGCGATTTTTAAGGTAAAATAATTTTATCCTATAGAATTTGGGTGAATCATTTTTAAAATAGCGAATCTCGTTTTTGGAAAAACCATGGAAAATTAGCCCATGAGTGAAATTTAGCCCCTAAAATCATCCATGCAGGTGATGGAATTTAGATGCTGTCTGATCTCTTATTGGAATGCCTTGGGGAGTGGTGGTGATGTCTTCTAACATTGATTTATCTTCTTTTCTCATCAAGAGACCTGTGACTTCCAAATTTGCTTGAGCCACTCTCCTTATCTAATTTCTTTTCTATTATGTTCAAGCTCTGCATTAACTTCATGTTGAATTCATCCTGATGATCCTTGCCTATCATAAGCCTTTCATTATCATATTTATGGCTTTGGACATCCTTTTGCAAATTTTCAATGGTCTCTACCATATTCACATTTTCATCCCTTCCTTCTCCATGTCCATTGGAGTTTGTTCCTTCAATGCCTAAATGGAAATCCATCCGTCTAATTTCATCTCCCTAAATGTAAGTCCCCTGTGCCTCTTCCATTAATATGGAATCTTTTTTGATCCTAATATGATCTATTTGTTGTTAAGTCTGCAAAATGTGCAGCCAACAAAACTTTGTCAGGCTAACTGTTTCAACAATTTCATGAAAAATATGAACCATTTTGGTTCAATAATATATCAGAATTATTTCTTCTAATTTTCTGAAACATTGAGTGCCCAGATAAATTTTATGGGTGGATATTTATATTCCACTATCCAATACCTTTCCAATGCCTTCTCCCATGCTCAATTCTGAGTCTTGAGCAGAAAGTTATGGCTATTTAAAAACTACCCATTAATTTTTCTTTTCGTTTTTCAAGTTGGCACAACTCTATGCTGTAATTATGAATTTTTGCACCTACTCCATTAGATTTTTAGTAGGATCTCAATTGGGTTTCTTCATATACATATTATGGACACTCTTTCCAAGTTT
Organism: Picea mariana; assembly: GCA_032191745.1. Classification (NCBI taxonomy): domain Eukaryota; kingdom Viridiplantae; phylum Streptophyta; class Pinopsida; order Pinales; family Pinaceae; genus Picea; species Picea mariana. The sequence continues at coordinate 36,407 of JASDQU010586364.1, read as the reverse complement.
CATCTTTTTTTAGGTTCTTGGCTACTAGTTACAATTTGCTGAAATTCTAGGCCAATTTGTGTTTTTGGTCTGGAATGCTACATGTATCTTATTTTCCATATTAAACCTCTTTAACATGCCCAAAAATTTAATTCATCTCTGGGAATGTCTTATATGGTTCAATATATTTCCATTGACTTCTCCTGTGCCTCAATCTGATTCCAGAGAAGAAATTTATGGCTCTTTGAAGCTAGTTGGGTCTTAAAATTTACCCTCCACTATTTGTGTTGTAACTTTCTCATAAAACCTCCATTTGACGAATGGTTTACACCATTAGAAAGATCTCTCCAAGATATTTTATTTGATTTGTAGAGACAAAGTGTAAATTAATGTACACCCTATTCTCGTGGTTTTTGAGTACCTAAAAACACTGTTAAGGGCCTAAAAAATGTGCTGCAAAAAGATGACGTTCAAACGGTATAAAATGTCGAGGAAGTTTGTTGGTTTTTTGTTGTTGTTCACCATCCAAACGAATTATCACGCACAAATTTCAACCTATACACCCATATTTAGCATGCACAACAACACCACAAGGTAAATTTTGCTCCACGCACCTATAACCACTATGCACAACTTTCTAATAACTACGCGCACTACTTTTGTGCCGCGTGCCAATATCCACCGCGCACAATTTTGGTTCTTGCTCTATTACTTGTTGCACTCAATATTTGTATTGCACGCTGATATTGCACACGTATTTCACTCTACGCGCTACACCATGCCAAATTTTAGTACGCCCCCACCGCACACCAATACTCTGTGCACACCATTAACTAAATTACTGCATGACAACATATACCCACATTGCGCGCACACCAACAAAGTTTCTCTGCGCTCTGCCAATACTACACACACCACATGCGCCATTATTATGTGTGTTCACACCACATGCACCTTACTATGTGTATGCACACCGTGCAATGCTAAATTTAGTGCATGTACCCACACACCAACATTTTTCCACACGACGCCAAAATTTAGTGCACGTACCCGCACACAAACATTTTTCCGCGCGACGCCAAAATTTAGTGCATGGACCCGCACACCAACATTTTTTCGCGTGGTGCCAAAATTTGGCGCACGCACCATCACGCCAATATTTTTCTGTGCTATGCTAAATTTTACATATCACATGCTTTTCACTGCACATCGTGCATTTCTTTAGTGCGCTCACCTGCGCACACTCATTTTTATGTGCATTAATTTCCTCGTGAATTTCGTTGTAGAAATTGGGGTTTTTTCCTAAATTTTTCCCCAATTTATCATAGACATTTTGCAACTATGAAATTTGTTGGATTTCACCCCAATAACACCAATTCAACCTCTGCAACAATAAATCATTGTGGGCTGACATTTCTGGAATGAATTTACCCAAAATCAATTCACGAATGGAGAATTTTATTTACTAATCTCGCTCCATCTGTCATGGTTTCACTGTAACTTCAAATTCAACCAATTCCAGGTCTGAATTTGCTAGAACAGATATTAAATCAAAAATATCTCACCACTTGGCTGTATTTCTCGATTTTCCCATAAATTTAACAAGAAAAATTGGGGCTTTTCCCAATTCCACGTCGTTGTTTCTAAAATTTATCATGGACGTTTTGCAACTCGAAATTTGGTCACTTCGAAATAAATTCTCTGTGAAATTTTGCTTCAACTCAACTTATTCATCTCATCTAGGCTTAGTGTTGAAAACTAAAGCTTTGATACCATATTGTAACGTCCTCGACCACCCATGCTGGGACACGATACACGAGAGAACGCTTTCATTCTCTCTGCGGAACATACTGTAACATACCAAGCATACAACTGAGCTATGCCACATAAAATTTTTGAACTGTATGCAGTTAAATCATATAAACACATAACCTTTGAGGAACTTCATATATAAAACATAAACAAACAAATACATTATGTAAAAGCACGAATTCATATTGAAATAACAGTAAAAATAGACATGCAACATATACAAGAAATACCCATAAACATACAGACAGTTAACCATGCATAGGATAAACCCATAAAACTGAACACATAAATAATAATGCAACATGTAAATTTATCACACAATTGGCACTTATCTTGGTAAGAATATCACAAACTACATCCAGACCTTCCATGAGCCTCCCAGCCTTAGATCACACTGCTCATCACTCTTAGCAGTGAGTCACCCTCAAGCTGAGACTAAACTCCACCTGGGTAAAGGGATTCCTAACCAGGCTAATGGATCTTAGACAACATGAAAGGCTCTATCACAGGTGCCAACTCAAACTAATAGCCTATAGTCCCTCATTTCCCACATGCTTGTCCCACCCTAGGAAGTGTGTCCCTTCTTTGCTCAACAGTTCTTCAGCTACCCCACTTCCTTTCTAGGCTTCAACAATAGGCTAGATAGGAAGCCTCTGAGCCCTGTAGCTATAGTTTAGCACCTTCAGAAAAAAAATTCCCAACAATTCTCTCGCCCTGAGAGAAAATGATCACGTGCTTGAAAACCTGCCTCTTCAATATCCCATGAGCCTAACAACCCGCTTCTTCAGTCCATCTCCCAAGCTAACTAGCTACACAAACCGTTATGGTTATGGATACAAGTTTTGGTACAGTGACAGGAAGGTATAAAGGATAATTGACTGTGTGAGTGAAAACTGGTCATGGAATCATGGCTGCATGATGGAAGGAATGGTTGAATGATGGAAATAATGATGGGAAATTAACTAAGTCCAAACAATATATATGCATGTCCCCAACTTGACACTTGTCATCTTGGGAGCTACTTTGGCCCACTTGTTCCCATCCTTAGAAGTTAGGATAAAATAATTATCTATACTATATACTTTAATAAATATTAATGTAATATTCCTTTTTGGCTTAAGCTCCCTAGCTTATCCCTTTTCCTTAAATTGTATCCCCTCCATTTCCCTAACTAGTGGAGTTTAGTCCCCCATCTCTTTTATCGTGGTTGGTTTGTGCGCAATGATGTATTTTATATTAATGATGAGACATATACAAAAATAGGTGCACTGGCCTTTAACATCTAGGCTCTCTGGCCTAATCATCACAAAACAAATCACCAGCCTATATAGCATAGCATATACACAAAGGCTCGATGGCCTCAATATCATGCACACTTAAGATGTTGTGTGCAGTATCCTGGAATGTGCACACTTCATCATTTCATTGCGCAGTACATGCATGCACTATGCCATGAAAGGTGCATACGAAATGATATCAAACAACTCACCATCTTGAGTACATTTTCATTTTACATTTACAATTTTGTTTGGCCTAGGGATATTACACTTGCAGTGGAATTCCACTCGCCGTTGAATGTTCTGAAAGGGTATCCACCTCATCCTTTCCTGTAGATGGTCCTAGCGCTATCTTCAACCTCAACACTGATGGCAGGAGTGTTAGAACTTCTGTTATGGTCAGGAAGAGTTGCAACAACTCTATGCAATGCTGAGGTTTTTGGAGGGCTAGCTCCATCTATTCCTGCACTGACATTGCTCTTTGTCCTAAAGTCATCTTAGTTTCCTTCTGAACCTCTGGTATCTCTACCTCTTTTTGGACTTCAACTTCCGGGGTTGCACTTCTAATAAAACCCTAAACCTTGGTCGTTAAGGAAGTGCGCTGAGGACTTAGGACTTGCGGCTTCTATCCTCCTTTCATATCCATTGAAGATAGAGTGTCCCTAATAGGCACAAAGCTTATAATCTGTTTGTCTTTGGATTCATGGTTTGGCCTAGTCATTTGTAACCTTTGTTCTGGTACTTCCCAGTTTGGACCGGGGAGTTCTGGTCTCTACTCAAGTATCTCTAGGAGATTGAGTTGCATGGGTTCTAGATCACTAGTTTGGGATGGAATGTTAGTTTCTGGAGGTGGTGATTGAGTTTGTTGTGTTGATGGAGGTTGCTCAGTGATAATGGTGGTGGATGGAGTGGTGTCAGGCTCAGGTTTGTCCTGGATGTCTATAATATGGGCTTCTCGATCCATTGAGTGAGTGCGAGGAAATATGGATGAAATGGGCTGGGGGTTTAGAACCTTACTTGGGTAGATCCTCGTATTAGGTTTCTTGGTCATTTGTTTTGTAATGAATGCGGCACTAAGGATTTTGTTGACATCCTTACCTATCAACATAGATTCCTCCAACAGTTACTGGAACATAGGTAGTGTTCTCTTTTTGCGCTCCAGTGGCTGCATCTCTTCCTCCTTGTCAGAGTTCGTCTGTGTTAGGGCTTCTTTCTTCTGTACCTTTGGGCCTAAGCTCAGTCCTACCCCTTCTTCTTGACCCCTCTTCTTCAACATCTCCACAGAAATAACATAATGCATCCTCGACTTGCACGGGTTGCATTTGACTCCAGGCCACGACATAACCTCCTTGTCGAAGTCATCCTCATCCAAATAGAATGGTAGCATGCATGAATGGAATTCCTCCCTATTGGCATATCTTGGCCACAAAAATGTATGGTGGCGGTTCATGCTAAATGTAATGTTCCATGTGTTGCATTTGAGAAATTCCTGTGGAATGTGAAACCTCTATGTTGTGTCAAGCAACCTGTTGTACCACTTGGAGAACATTGTGTTGTTGAAGGAGGTATTATTCGAGTCCAACCATGAGTTCCAAGGATCGAACATTTTTTCCAAGCACCCCTAATCTACTGGAAACAATGGTCTTCCTATGACTGGCGTCCACTTCAGCATTGTGAACGCAAGCAAGAAGTATTCATAGGTAAAAGTACCACCCTTCTACCATGCTTCCTCGCAGGCCTCCAGGAGCTCCTCTAGTAGATAGCTACACCAGTTGAAGAAAACACCATTGGCACAAACGTCTACCAATGATAGAGCATCCAATGTACATTCACCTTTATATTAAGACCTCATGACCTTGCTAGAAATTATATAGCAACTGGTCCTAACCGTCTTGGGTAGTATGGGGTCAAAATTGGTTGTGCGCCCCCCCCTTGTGTATGGAACCTCTCATATAGACTGAGCTCCCCATATTTTTGTCATGCTTACTAGTTCCTTGGAAATCTTTGGACACATCCACGCCTTTGATGGATAGTCATGTAAGCTGGTGGATTTCCTATGCATGAATTGGATATCTCCTATCCAACCACAGGCTTCTATTATGTACCTTGCTGATGAGAAATTTGGTACACCTCATAACTTCGCCAATGGTGTCGAAAACTCACAAATCCCTGAGGTTCATGATGGTAGAGTTGAACAGATTGATAAACTTAGGATTTGGCACAAACTGCATGCCTCCCAACTCGTCTGGAACGACACTCTAGAAGACATCTATATTCATCTATGGGAACATAACTTCGTCTTTCAGTTCAAGGTCGAGGAGCTTTACCTACTCGACCTTCCCCTTGAGGTCACCCATGATATTGACACGGGGGTCACAGGTCTCATCTGGTACTGTATCTTTTGAAACGATGCTTCTTCTCCCTGTATCTCTCGTCATTGTTAGTCTGAACTATCAACAAATTCCATAGGCGAAACAGGGATTGGGGATCACAACTGAGGGCAGAGGGATTACACAGGCTTTCTCATCCTTCAGAATTTGCAAATTGCTAAGTTATCTCAGGGAAACAATGCTTCCTACACCGAGTTCTTAGAGAATTATACTCGGGCTTAGCTGGCAAGTTCTGTAATAATTGTTATTCATCATTACCCTATATACGCAACTTGGATTTGAGTTGTCCGAAGGGACTGGTTAACAGGGTAAATCTATTGGGAGATCTTGTCATTTACTTTGAAAGTTGGTCAAGGACGTGGCCGATGCCATACCTTAACATTTAACAGATGAGAATCCTGGTGCAAATACTAATGGCATCGTCGTGTATCACAGATTTATGGTTTAAAAGAATTCAGAAGTGTTACTGTAGTGGTAATAAATGCTATGACTGGATTGGGTTTGTGTGGCACATGGAATCAGATTGTGTCTGGATTCACTCTTCCTCCGACCACAAAGGGGTCCCCATCATATTAATGACTATAATTAATAGGTTCTTGATGCTTATGATATTATGCCACTAATTAAGCAGTTTTGCATCAAAACAACACTTAAACAGAAAAAATAAAATAAAAAATGAACTATGTGTCGCAGCGCAACAATGCACTCTTCGACATTATTAACTGAATTCACATAAATTGCAAGGAAAACTCAAATTTGACTACTATACATTATCCTTTGGACTAGATAAATACTCATTCAACGCAATTCTCAGACATATAGGGTTTCATATGAGCGTCGTTCACCCATCCTGGCTGCATCATACCATCCAGTTGTGCAAGTCTAACTGCTCCAGAATGTCAGATCTCCGCAACTATAAATGGTCCCAACCAATGCATGCAAAACTTGCCTGGATGTTTCTGGTATCTACTATCATAAAGTAGGAACTTCTCTCCTTGCACAAATACTTTGTTCTTAATGTGTTTTTCATGCTAAGATTTTTGCCTTTCTTTCTCAACTGGCTAATGGAAGTCTGCTAAAAACCTGGTCTCTTCAAGTTCTTGTAATTCCATGATCTTCTGCACAACCGATTCACCCTATGACATGTGTGTAATCTATGCAATATATAAACTTGAAGTGATGAATTCTGCAGGTACCATAACCTCTTTCCCATACACTAGCTGAAATGGTGTGTACACGTGTAGATTCTTTATGGTTGTCCTGTAAGCCCATAAAATAGTTGGGACTCTGTCATCCCAATCCTCCCTGTTTGCACAACAAACCTTCATTAATCCTCTCTCCAGGATCTTGTTAAACGAATCTACTATTCCATTGGCTTGCAGGTGGTAGGGGATGATTTTATGATGTTGAATCGAGAATTCTGTTGTAAGATTTGCTATTGTACTACTGATAAAATGACCTCCCTGGTCACTGGTCATACTCTTAGGACATCAAAACTGAGTGATAATATTTTTAAAAATGAACCTAGAAATAGTATTAGTCGAACAATCCTAAATAGCTACTACATCAACCCAATGTGTAAGATCATCAATTGCGGTAATAATATACCTAGCCTTTGAATGCTTAGCTGTGGGGTTGATCAGCCCAATAAAGTCAACCACCCATTTCTCAAATGATTGAAGAGATCAAACTGGCTGAAGAGGCAATTCATCTTGTCATGATGGCTTACCTAGTCTTTGACAAACATCTCAAGATATAGAATATGCCTTTACATCCTTGAAGAGTGTGGCCCACCATAGTCCAACTTGGAGGACTTTCTGCGTAATGGCCTTTCCTCCAACATGACCTCCCATAACTCCACTGTGGCACTGCCACAATATTTCTTGTCTTTCATGATCTAAGACACATCTCCTGAGGATGCTATCTAGTCCCAACTTATACAATTGTCCTGCAATAAATTGATAGTCCGTTGCTCTAACCACCATATGATATTTTTGAGTCGCAGAGTATGTTTCTGGGAAGGCCCATGTACTTAAGAGGACTATTATGTCTTCCAGTTATTCTGGTATGGCCTCAACCCAAAACAAGTCTACATCTAGGAGTTGATCATCAACTGCTCTGCCATTTTCTCCTGACTCTAATCTAGACAGGTGATCAGGCCCTACATTGCATATTCTAGGTTTAATTATTACCTCAAATGAAAACTCCTAAAACCATTATAACCATCAACAAATTCTTCCTTCCAGAATAGGTTTGTTAACCAGATATTTTAATGAAGAATGATCAGTAAAGAACCTAAAATAAGAACCTAACAAATAATGTCTAAACTTCTGCAAAGCATAAATCATAGCTAAACCCTCCCTTTATGCGGTTTGATAGTTGCTCTCAAATTATGAAAACTTCCTTCTAGCAAAGTAGATAGGATGATCCATGGATCTGCCTCCCGGTTGTACTAAGATGGCTCCCAAGGCAATACATGATGCGTCTATGTGAAAATGAAATTTGTTTTCCCAGTTCGGAAATATCAAAATAGGTGTTGTGCTGAGATTTTCTTTCAAGATATCAAACACTTTATCACACTCTGGGGTCCACTGGAACACTTCTGACTTCTTTAGTAGGTTCTCTAGAGGTGCAGTAATGTCTACATATCTTATGATAAATCTGCGATAGTACCCTGTGTGCCCCAACGTGGAGCGCAATTTCTTAGCACTCGTAGGTGGTGGCATTTTCACAATAACCACAACTTTGGCTAGTTCTACCAGTACTCTTTCTCTACATACTATGTAGCCTAACAAATTCCCATTTGGAACACAGAAGATACACTTCCTGAGGCTCAACAATATCTATAATTATCTACATCTGTCAAACATCAGACTTAGTAGCGCTACATGTTATTTGAGTAGGTTGTATACCATCCAATCATCCATATAAACTTGTATAAACTTGTGAATAAATTCTCGGAAAGTTGTTATTACAATCCGGGAAAAAACTACAGGGGTGTTCTTTAGTCTGAATGGCATCAGATTGTATGCAAATGACCCCCACTCTATTATGAATGTGGTCTTCCTTTTGTCTTCTTCTTAAATCCTTACTTGGTGATACCCAAAAAATCTATCTGTAAATGAGTAAAATTCTTTCCCCACATCTCGTTCTAGCACCTCATTAGTAAAATGTGTTGGGAAAGAATCATGCACATAGAAATAATTAAGGCTTATGTAGTCCACACAGACCCTAATGTCCTATGTTCCTTTCTTTCTCTAGATGACTATTGGGCTAACCCATCCTGCTTCTTCCACTACAAAAATAAGTCCATATTCCAACATCTTGTTTATTTCCCTCTTAACCTTCTCTTTTACTCTGGGGTTAAGGAGATATGGTCTATGCCTTATAGGCTTTGATCCTAGTTTTAGTTCAATTTTCATCTCTCCCATAGCTCCTTTAATCCCTTTCATCTCTAAAAATGTCTTTGGGAACAATTCCTCATACTCTCACAAAAGGCTATGTATTTCTTGGCTAGTTTGCTCATCCCAATAATCTCCTACCATAGCTATCTTATGTTTCTCTGTGGTTCCTATATTGACTTTCCACAACTTCAATGGATAATTATAAGAACCATCAGTCTAGATGGGTATGATGTTCTAGATTTCTTTTCTTCCTTTTGCTTCCTTAATGGATAAGTTTCACAATTCTTCTAAATCATCTGGGATTTCTAATTCCTTCTCGATCTTATAAAATTATATAGGTCTCTTGTCCAAGTTGAGGTGAAGGTTAGACTGAAGTTCTTGGCCATGCTTTGCACATACCACTAGGTCTGATTTCTGTTCACCATTATCTATGAAAAGGAATTATTTAATTCTTTGTAGGACTACTTCAAGCTCAGGGTACTTACTTGTAAATGATAAGTCATTGCAAAATTGATCTTCCAACGTTTGTCAGTTGTTGGTATGTATTTTGGTTTCTTCATGTATGTACCAAGCTTTCCGAATTAGACCTAGTGAATGGGGAAATACTTGAACCCATAAGAGAGATGTTATTTCTGCAACTTGCCACTGTCTCACACATTTTTAAATATGTTCTTTAGGATTAGACTATTCATTGAACAATTGTGCAACTTGGAAATCTGTTCGCATCTCTGATTCTAGCTGCTCCTTATCTTGAAATATATATCGGATAGCTTGCTTCACATCATCCCAGTTCCCAATTGAATCTTTGTGATTAGTCCACCATCTGGTAGGGGTGTCCTGGAGGGAAAATTCAAACAATGAGATCGTTTGATCCTCCACTATCTTTTCTTCCATGCTGACCAAAAAATTGTCAAGTTCTGAATTACCATTATATATCGGGTGTTCTCTAACCTCATTTCCAACCCCTCTAATTTCTCTAACAGTTGCACATATTCTTGAAAATCTTTCATATGAGCCTTGCTGCCAACTGTCAAATGCTACTTTTGAATCTTCGTCCATTTATTGTATTCTCCTCCAACTTACTGATCCATCAACAGTAGGATTTATGTAGTCTTCTCTCATTCCTCCTGTTACAACGTACAACTGATCCAAGTATTCTCCCTCCATATTATTGTCCATTGGTTCTGTGTATCGAGGGCTTACATATGGATCCAAGGGTTGAACCACTTTTATTCCGTCTACCTCAAATGTCATAGTGTCTTTATTTAGGTCAATAACTGCATAGTTGTCATAATCCCAATAAATACCAAGTAGTGCAAGATAAGGGTCCTTATCCCCCATGATTTCGATCACCTCAAAATAAGCTACAGTCTTCACTCCCGCAACATCTATTTCCACATTTTCCAGTCTTCCTATTGGGAAAATACAATATTGATTGGTCATTCTTAGCTGGATTGGGGAATATGTCAATTGGGGTTTTCCTAAGGATTCCCAAGTCTTTTTCAGCAATATGTTAACATCAAATCCTAGATCTAACATAACATCCTTAATCTCAAACTCATCTAGATGGAATACTAATATAAACTCTTTTCTAGTTCGTACTTTCCTTCTTTGCACTCTATGGGTATTCTTCTCATGAATATTAGTCCTTATTATAGTTTCTAGATATTCCTCAGTTCGTAGGACTAGGTATAGGGAATTGCACAACTTTTTTGTCAACTAGTCATTCCCAAGAATATCAGAAAATAGTTGAAACCATAGGTCAACTACATTTTGTGACTGCTCGAGTTGTCTCATCGAGACTACAAGGTTTCTGGGTGTAGGGGTGAAGCAGAGACTTGCACGATCTTAGGGTAAATAATAGGCCGAGGGGGTTTCTGTTGCATCTCAGGGCTAGGGATATTCTGAAATACTTCTATGGAATTTTTAAAGAATAGGTTTTGTTTCATCAGATCATACCTGTCCTCCTTAGGCACTACTTTCTAGATCTGAGGTAAATTGTCAGCATCTGCGCCAGTCTTTGCTCCTCCTCAAGTGACAATATTAAGGTTGGGAAATTTTCCTCTAATAATCCTCTGATGAGGTTGGTTCCTCGTTGTCATACCCAATCTTCCCATTTTTCAATTAGTTATGGGAAGTCTTCAATTTCATGCCCATTGGTTTTGTAGTGAGAGCATCAAGGCCACCTTGGATGAGGACAATCTCTAGCCACGTGGCCTTTCTCATCACAGTTGTATCATGTACTTGGTCCTCTTCCCCCGATTCTTCCTCCTATGAATTATCCTCCAACTCTGCCTCCTTGACCTCTTCCTGATCCCTGAGGGGTTTCATTCACCCTGAATGTTGTTCGATCCAGTCAGTCTGCAAGTGCATCCAATGCTCTACATTGTTTGGTAGCATGTGTGGTAGATACAAAAAAATTACAATGTACAATATTTGGTACTGTTGAATAATTATGAATAATTGGGCATTGTCTTGGCCCATTCCCATGGATTCGAAAAATCTCGCAATACTCAACTGATGGCGTTGCTTGATTACCTGGAAAAGCATGATACGAGGTTGGGGTATGGAATGGTAAATTTGTAGATACTTGCACAACTCCTCCCATGGGTCCTGGAGAGGGTCCCATTGGATTCTGAGGAGGTCCCATTCCCCTCATTCATGGACATTCATTCACTAGATTTCCTTCTGTGTAACATCTAGTACACCAGACTTGTGGTCGTCCTATGTAATGATCCCAAGCCATTATGCAAGGATCATCACTGTTTTGGTGTCTTTTTAAAACTTTTTCTGAGTGAGGTATTTCGTCAA
>JASDQU010586364.1:4152-14969 GCA_032191745.1 Picea mariana | reverse complement strand
TCCAAGTAATGTGCCCAAAATGACCTCTTTAGTGAATTCCATTGACTTATAGCTCAAAATAGTCAAAATCATGGAAATCGTCGGAATGGAATGAAACCAAAGCCAACTTGTGCGAAATGGATCATAATGATGGAATATGATGGTCAATACAAACTAGACCCCACAATGCCTCTCAAATACCCCTGTACTCACTCTAGCACCCATCTGGCTACTCTAGTCATCATAAATCTCTGCCCTGTGATAATGTCCCAAAGTGGGGACATTACATCCTAGCCTGAGTATCATCAATTCTTGAATCTTGTCTCTAAGCGCTCATATTTTCCCTTGTAGTTGCACCAAATTTGCGTTTGTTGGGGGTCTCATCACTCTCAGGCTCCCCAGATATCCTTCCATGTCTTCAATATTTATTTATTGTTCCAAGGCATCTATCAAAGTAGCTATCCATTGTTGCATTAACAAAATCCATGTCAGAGGTAGCAGTCCCTGGATGTACCATTCTATTTGATTTTCCTCGTGAATTGGATGCACTAACCTCCCTATAGAATCTTTAAACTTCTGGATATACTCCCAGGCCGATTCACCTTCCCTTTGTTGAATTTTGTGTAACTCAGACATAGATTGTTGTTCTAACTGAGGCAAATTAAACTTCGCTATGAATTTTCTCCATACCTGGTCAAGTGTGAACTCTTGATCTTTCATTCCTGGCACTCCTGGATCAATAAAATTCATGTACCATTTCAAATCATGGCATCTCAAGGTAGTATGGAACTCAACCAATTTATTTTCATCTAGAGTCCCACCTCCAGATTGCTTTGCATAAGAACCAATGTTGCTCTGGAGTGGTTTCTTTGGTTGGATTCCTGATCTTTCCTAGCATCGAGGATGGATATTCTCTCTCTTCTTAAATATCCATGTCGACTTCCTTTTGTCATGCTTCTACACCTTCTCCTTCTTGTCCACCCTCATGGAGACTTCTTTCTCTCGGCTCTTCTCTCTAACTTAATCTTTGACTAGCTAGTCTTTCCTATCTTCTCATCTTTCACAACTCTTCCATATGTCCTTCCTCTACTTCTCCTAGTCTGAATTCTCTCTGCAACTTCTCGAACTATTTTGTTTCTTTCTTTATCTTACCACATCACCACTTCTTAGCTATGGTGGCTCTTTTCAAGGCTCTCTCATCTCTTGAGTCCATTTCTTTCTACTTCCCCTAGTTTTCAAAGAACCCTCTCCCCTCTCTCAAGCCCTGACTCCACCCCAAACTCACCCCACCCCAAGTGAGGGTGTTTACGCTCAGGGACATAGTCAGCATCCCCTCCTCCATCAAGAAAACCTTAATCCACAAGGGGATTTCTCTCAGCATTCTTCCCCTTGCATCTTTCTTGAAATCCACTTCTTCCCATGAAAAATATTGATGGTTCTCAGCTACAAACTCAATAACGTATCCTTCTAATGTTGTATTGACCCAAAAATCAATCACTTGATTTACCAGATGATCCAGCCGATGAAGTGTTGTGATATTTTATGTATCCCAAGTGTGGGTATTCTTGACTCATTCTTGGAATTCTGGAGCTTCTTGGAGCCTATCTATTCAGTGGAAAATTTATTTTGGGAACATAACCTAGAATAACTCGTATTGGTCGCTCGATCTTTCTGAGTAAAATACAACCTCCCATTTATATTTTACATATTTTCCTCTCAGCTCTACTTCTTTCCTTATGAAGGTGTCATAATTTCTCTCCCACCACTAGTGAATATCATATCTGTGAATCTGCAGAAGAATTCTCCCTACAGGTTCCCTTTTAACGCAGGTCTCGGCAACGAAACCATTTTGTTGTCACAAAATTGATCAGACCAGGGTCCTTCTTAGGTTACCAATGAAAGGTACCAAGTATTCTAGAGCGTTGGAATTTTCATCTCCTCCAAAGAGAATAAGTCTCACCTGAAGTGAAACCGATACATAAATATAGGGAAGGCAAGGAGAATACTTAGGTGGGTTCCCTGAACCTTCAAGATTTGCCATGATCTTGCGCAAGATAATCTAAATACAGAATATATCTGAACTCATTCATCCTGGAAGTAAAGACACTCAATTCGCAGAAGCATTTGTACAGAAAGACAACATATTTATCTTATCAAGCATAAAAAAGTACTGTAAAGATACAATTCATAAGCATAAACATAAAATGACACAGTAATTTCAAAATTCAAGGTCCTTCTATATATATTATCAGCAGAGCTTCTAAGATACAGTCTCAGAGGTACAAATATGTACTCTATTACAAAATTTTGGTTCGAGACTCATGTCACAGAGCTCTATCTACCCTTTTTCCCAAGATTGTATACAAATTACACTCACAAAACCTTTTCTCAACTACACCCATCCATACTCAATACTAACAATGAAAACCCAACAACAACATCTGACTAACAATAGAAAAAACCGGACCTATCAACAATAGCCAGTCCAACCCTTTTACAATGATATACATCTCATATATAGGATGAGTGGGATCCTCTAGCTTTGGGATCACATGCTTTCTTGTTTTGTTGTAAGTTCTTTTGCCTCGATATTGTTGCACTGTCCCTTTTCACAATGGATTTATGTTCCTTTACTTGCTCCACTGTCCAGCTTCTTCTATATCTTGTGCAACTAACCAAAACTAGGACTGTATTCCTTCTTACGTAGCTTCAAATCCAAAAATGAAGGGCCCAACATGCCTGTAAGTTTTTCAGTTCATGCACACTCCTTAATCTATCTCATATTATCATCTTGGTTTTCTTCTTCTTTAAACCTTGTAGCAATGTGTTTGCATCTTCCCCTCTCTGGTCCAACTCCTCCATTTTTATATCCTCCTGCAAATTTGTCTATAATTGTGTGATTTTGTTGTACAACTCTATGATTTCTTGAATTCTCTATGAAATACTCTCCTCATTAATTGGAAACTCTTTCTCCCTATGTGTTCTTACCTTTGGTGGCATGATAGGTGTTAGGAGTTCCATCAACTCTATAATGTGGCTTCTATAGTTCTCCATATCCTGTGTTATCTTCTCAATCTTCTCCTTTGTAGGTAAACTCTCCCCTTCTTGCACACTGTCAGGAATTTGTTTCAACACTTCTTCCACCTTCTACTCCATTCTTCCATTTTGTTTCTTTATTGTATCTCTCTTGAAATGAACTTGATTTATTTTCAACTCCAATTTCCTATTTACTTCATTGGCCAATTATAGACTCGTCGCATCTGCGCGTTCCCTTGAATGAATCTCCTATGCGACACTGATTTGAATTTTATACAACTCCTTTGTTGGAAACTTTGGCAATGCCAAGTCCAAATGGTCTACGTCCTTTATTGTTTTCTACATTGTCTCCTCATCCACCCACAACATCTCCTGAGTTATGAAAACAATTTCACTCCCCATTGATATTATCTGTTTTGTCTCCTGCGTTGGAACTGATCTTTCTTAAGAAGTTATCTCTTGCACCTATTGTTCTTTCCACTGTGCTATAGTGAGTTGTAGTTGTTCTAGTTCCTCTTTAACCTCTTTCGACTTCTTGACTATCTCTTCCCTTTGATTCTTTGCATCATACCATGCCTCTACTGCGTGATCCTATACTTTCTCTACAGCCAACTTTGCATCATCTTCTATCAATGTGAGTGAAGGAATGCCCTTATGTTCCTTCATCTTCTTGTGCTGACTAGCTGAGTGTAGAATTGTTCTCTTCAATGGAAGAGTTTATGTTTGGGTCATTGTCACTGGTATCTCTAAATATGGGAGACTTCCCCCTCCTATTTTGTCTGGCATAGAATTATTTGTATCTTTTTGGGATCCTCCATTAGGTTCTACTACACACTCCTTATCCTGTGCTAAAGGTTGGGGGATAGGGTTATTCTTCCTTGGTTTTCTAACTATTTCGCTCCCCTCTATTTCCCTCATGTGTTTTTTTTTCCTTTCTTGTATTCGATGTTGGACTGTTTGACTTCTGTGAAGAACCAACTTATGCTTTTTGCTTACCTTTTGATACCTTCTTGGAAACTACTGGTACCTTCCATTCTTTAGGCCATTATTTCATGGCCCACTGTACTTCCTGTCTTGTCACATAATACCTCAATTGTAGCCATTCCTTATTGGGATCCATTTTTCCTTGATTCCACATGTTGTGTTTGGAATCCCGAAAGTTAGTTATGCTTTGATGCTCTTCCACTACTTCTGGTGGTATCCTTTATGTATCAACCAAATTTTCCTGCATTTCGTCATAATACATAGAAAATATGATAGAATTTTACTTCATTTAATTTTAATATGAAGTGTGCCACAATGTTTTATACTTTGTCGCGCGACACTTCCCTAGCTTTAGGTAAAAGCCATTGTATTTGGGTTCTCCCCAACCCACAAAATATATGAATATAATCAACAATGCATAGTGGAACTATGTTCCAAGATCCTGTGCATCCTTGCATTCATCCACAAATAGATTCAGTAAATATGGGGTCCAACCGAGTAGACTCCCCTTTGCACACTACGCGACTGCTGCTATGACTCCTACATGTTCTTCTTCCTTGTGACATTTTATTAAAATTTTAGAAGCCATAAAATTTTTTTCCAACCTCGTTGCTGGTTCACTGATTCGGTTAATGATCAACCCCTATATCTTCTTTTAGTGCTATATTTATTCATCATCTCCTCTGCCATAGTTTTCTCCTTTGTCTTATCATCTAAATATTGTTTTGGATTTTCACCATCTCTTGGAAAACCTATGATTTCTACAATTAAATATACATATATTGATATCGATCTGTCCATCCATAAAAAAAAACCATGCACCAAGGCCAATAGTTGTTTCACATATGCATTTATATCTTTTCCCCTCCCAAAGTGTGGAATTTCCAACAGGTTCATGATACCTATGTTATACAATCCTATAATCCATTTTTTTGGCTCTAAATTTTGAACCCCTGGTGGACCCATTCCTTTTCTCTCCATATACTTGTGGTGCAAACTCAGGGAACTTGTCCCTATATGCAATATCATGGTTCACATAGTTCATTTTATCCACACATCCTACCATGCTAGGAAGGATCTTGAATCCTTAGGGTATGCACGGTAGTGTCAGTGCTACTTATTTCTATTTACACGGGGATCATTATAATGTTTATTTTCCCTTTGTCTTCACTATCACTGTTGATGGCCCTACTTCTTGGTGTGTATCTTGTTCATCTTCTGCATATGAGTTATGTTGGCCTGTGATATCATCAACCTGTACCTATTCCTCTGACTGATGCACTGGCTTTGTGACAGGTTGTTGTGCTACTTCATCCTATCCTCCAGGCTCATATGACTCTGTTCACTCATCATCTCCCTCATTCATCTGTTGAGCTTCTCCTAAACCAAGTTTTTGCGTAGGGTTTTGTTTTTCATTATGTGGTTTGACCTCTATTTCTTCTGTCATTGGATCCTATTCTTCGACCATGGTAGCATTAACTGGTTCAATGACGGGAGATGGGATTGAATCCACATCTACCACTCCTTCCGAATGAATAGGGTTTGTTTCTTTGAGTACTTGATCCTGTGGATATATCATGGTGCTACATGTTTTCCTCACCATGCAATTGGGAGCTCCAATCTTCAGTGAAACCATTCTGATAATTTCTGCAAAAGTTGCTCTGAATCTTCACCAAATACTTAAGAAATACCTGCTCACACTGATTTTTCTCTCCTTATCTCTCGTTTGATCAATGTCATAATGAGTCTTCTTGTTCATGTTTCCTACTTATATATGTTGTTCCATAAATTATCTGTTGTTT
This sequence comes from Picea mariana, assembly GCA_032191745.1. Classification (NCBI taxonomy): domain Eukaryota; kingdom Viridiplantae; phylum Streptophyta; class Pinopsida; order Pinales; family Pinaceae; genus Picea; species Picea mariana. Next base: position 9,168 of record JASDQU010586364.1, on the reverse strand, counting down.
TGTAATTTTCTAACCACCACCTTTTTTGTTTTTCTGTCTTCTCTCTGTACCAGTGCAATGCTTTTTCTACCTGGTAACCTTTGTCTGGCACACAATGTCTTAAATTTATTTCATACCAATTGTTGTCTTTCACGCACTCTATCATATTACTCCGCATTCAAAACACTTATCCATCTAATTCACCTTTTTATATTTTTCTTTGTTTTCCTATTGTTTCTTCTCTTTCTTTTCTTCTTTTTCCACTTTTTTCTTTCTTTCTTAGTTTACACTATATACACTATGTACAAATATAAATTTTATGCACTACAATTACTAAGGGTTACTAGGTTGATTCTCCCTATATAATTTCAGTCGAATACCATTCACCAATCCTTTCATCTCTTTTCATGTTAAATCTTTCAATTGCATAACACCTCCATCTGTGACAAACTTGATCTCATATGGCCCTAGCCGATGCATCCTAAATTTCTCTCGGCGTTGTAAGTAGTTACTGTCATAGAGGAGAACCAAATATTCATCCTTAAATTTATTCTTCTTGATATGTATATCATGCCAAGATTTATCCTTTTCTTTATGTACTTCCTGATGGAAACCAACCATAATCATGTCTTCTTCTAATTCCATGAGTTGAGCCAATCTTTCTTGAGTTGTGCCTCTTTTTGTCATGTTTGTAATGGCTGTAATGCATAGACTAGGTATCAAATAATTGAAAGGGACTACTGCTTCCTGACCATATACCAACCTAAAGGGTGTATGTCTTGTAAGTCTCTTGCATGTAGTTATATAAGCCCATAATACTGCTGGTATCTTCAAATTCCAATCATCTATGTTCACATTGCAAATCTTAGTTAATGCATTCTCCAAAATATTATTAAATTCTTCCACTAGTCCATTATCTCGAGGATGGTGTGGAGTGCTCTTCTGATGGTGTATCTCAAATTCTTCAGTCATTGCCTGAATGGTATTGTTAATGAAAGGAGTTTCCTTATCACTCATCAGAATCCTAGGGAATCAAAATATTGTATTTACATGTTCAAATAGGAAGTGTGTTGTAGTCTCCACGCTGTAATCTTTTACTTTTTATTATTCAACCCATTTGGTTAAGTATTTTCTTGTTGTAATGATATACCTGGATCCTGATCTTCTAGTTGGTGGATTGATTGGACCTACAAAGTCTACTGCCCATTTTTCAAATACTTTAAGAGTTACCCGAGGTCTTAATGGCACATCATCCCTCCTGAATGGCTTTCCTACCCTCTGACATACATCACAATCCTGACAATATTCCTTTGCATCCGTAGAATATGTTGCCACCATAATATTTCACGTAGTATCTTCTGCACAATAGTTTTCCCTGCATAGTGTCCTCCAACTATTCTTTCATGTGCTTCTGCCAAATTGATTGGAATTTCATGTTCCATGAAAAATATCCTTAGAATGTTATCTTCAAATAGTTCATACAAGTGACCTACAATCAGTTGGTAATATGCAACTCTAACCACTAAATTATTCTTTTGCATAGTGGTATATTCCTTTGGGGAAAATCTTGTACTCAAAAATTCAATGATATTATCAAAATATTCATCAACAACTTGCACTGAAAAAAGTTTTGCATCAATAACATTTCCCTCCAAACTTCTTGGTTCCTCCCCCTTCATTATCCTGGACATATGATCTGGCCCTGCATTCAATCTTCTATGTTTAACAACTACTTCAAAATCAAACTCTTGAAATAGAAACAACCATATACATATTCTTCCCCCTAACAATGGCTTGTTGAACAGGTATTTAAGAGCATAGTGATATGTGAACATCTTAAATGTTGTCCTAACAAATAATTTCTGAACTTATATAGTGCATACACCATAGCCAAACCTTCTCTTTCTATTGTATTATAATTTTGTTCTGACTTTGACAGTTTCGTACTTGTAAATTCTATTGGGTGATATATATCACCTTCTCCTGGCTATTTTAATACTGCTCCATGTGTTATTGAAGAGGCATCCACATGAACATGGAACTCCTTTGACCAATATGGAAACACCATAATTGGTGTTGTCACCATTTTCTACTCCAAGATGTCCAAACTCTGTTGGTACTCATCATTCCACTGAAACTTTATATCCTTCTTAAAAGCTTCTCCATGGGTGCAGTAATATGTGCATATCTCTTTATGAACTTCCTATAGTATCTTGTATGACCAAGTGTAGCTCTTAATTGTTGCACTGACTTAGGTGGTGGTAAATTCACAATGACAACAATATTCACAAGATCAACCAGTAGACCCTGTTTACACAACACATGCCTGAGAAAAATTCCAATTGGTGCATTGAATATGCATTTATTAATGTTCAAAGATATTTGACATTGCCTACACCTGTCTAGAATCAATCTTAAAATTTCAACATGATCTTTTAATAAACTAAATACTATCCAATCATCTATATAAACCTCCCAAAACTTATGTTTAAAATCTTTAAATGTAGCTACCACTATCCTTGAAAAAATAACAGGGGAATTTTTCAACCCAAAGGGCATCAGTATGTACTGATATGACCCCCATTTTGTGGAAAATGTAATATTATGATAATCATCTCGTGTTATTTTGATATGGTGATACCCTGAAAATCCATCAGTAAATGAGTATGCTACTTGTCCTCCTACATTCTCCAATACTTAACCTGTAAATGGAGTAGGGACGGGATCATGCAAGCACGCATCATTCAATTTCCTCAATTCTACACAAATCCTTATTCTCGGTTGATTCTTCTCCTAAATTACCATAGGGCTAATCCACTCAGATTCTTCAATAGGTTCTATTATACTAGCCTCTAACATTTTATCAATCTCTTCCTTCACTTTCTGCTTATATACTAGATTCATCTTGTAAGGCCTCTGTTTTATTGATATGGAATCCAGTTTCAAGAGGATATTCATTTCTCCAAGTTCTTCTTCTACCCCTTTCATCTCTGAAAACGTTGATGGAAACAAATCACTATACTCACGCAGTAATTATTTTATTCTTTCCACTATCTGGTTATCACAATAGTCACCAATACTTGCAATATTTGGATTCTCTTTTGTTCCAGTATTTACCTTCTTTATATTTAGTGGTGCAACAAATTATTTTGATTCTAACTTTGGACCTTCTACTTCTCTTTCCCCTTCAACTTTTGTTATCTGAATATCGCACGAGTTTTCTTTTGTTGGATCATCTTCTACAACATGATAATAGTGTAATAATTGTCTGACTCTTTTCCAATTCTGGTTCTGATAAGTTGTTACAATTTCAACTTTAGGTTCTTCAAATATCCTCTCTTTTAATAACTTTAGTGTTGTATCTATCTATGTATTCTCATGTTCAAATGCAAATACGATCACAAAGTTCTTTTGCAAATCTTCCCAATTTATAGTTCCTCTGCACAATTCTAGTTTTGTATACCAATTCCTTGGGATTCCTTCCAATGTATGAATGAAGTAATGTGGCCACTCCTCTAGTGGTACCAATATCCATTTGGTTATGCATCTATTTACATGTTCTCTAGGCTGTCCTAATACATGATATTTCTGCATATATTTATTCTCCTATTCTGTGCCAAATATGATACATAGTAATCATTTTCACTGATACCAATTATGGATCTTATCTTTATGAGTACCCCACCAACGTGCAGGTGTAGCTTTAAAGAAAATGTATAAAACCTATAACCTATGAATTTCCAAAACTTCTAACTCAAACTTTGTTAAAAATTCTTCCAAATCATTATGACCATAAAAAGTTGGTGGTTCTCTTAGTTTTGTGCCAACCCATCTTAGTGTACACATCATTCTTGCACATATTATGGTATATATCTCATGAAATCACTGTTGTCGATTTGCCAATCCCGTGTCAAAATATTAAGTACAAGAACTAATTCTTCTCCAACTAAGAATTCCATCTATTGTTGGGTTAACATAATATTCCTCACATGCGTTAGTTATATACAATTGTTTTATCTCTTCTGTAATAAAATTATCTGTTTCAAGTTCAACATATCTTCCTCCTTCTGAAATATCTAATGGTGCAATTACTCTATAGTCTCTTGATTCAAAGATAATTTTACTGATTTTCAAGTTGATGATATCCTGATTTTCAAAAGCCCAATCCAGTCCCAACAATGTTCGATATGGTGTAGTGTTATCCACTGTATCAATTACCTCAAAGTATTACATAGTGTACACACCATCTAAATCCACTGGTATGACATTCAATCTACCAATTGGTATCACTCTATGTTGATTTTTCAATTTCAGCTGAATGGATGAATATCCCAATGTAGGTTTCCCCATAAATTCCCATGTCTTCTTAGGAAAAACATTTACTTCAGAACCCAAATATAATATGATGTCACCCATGTTAAAGTATCCAATATTTTCATTCAATATGAACTCCCTATTTGTTCTTGTCTTCCTATAGACATGATTTACCTTTTTCTGTTCCAGATGTATTTCTTCCCCATAGTTACATTTTTATAACAAACCTTGTAACATTTGTATAGATGTTTTATCATTAAACAACTTCAGGCAAGACCCCAAAAATTTTCTTATATTACTTTCTTGTTTTGAAGATCGATCTCTTCTAGTATCATCAAATAGATGAGGCATATCATATATTGGTACATCATCTCCTGGATTTGTTCTTAAAGTAGAAGCAATATTTTCCTTCAAAACCTCTTGTCTGTCCTCCTTGAATGTCTCCTTTTCTTTTCACGCATCAAAATGTTGTTGAGCTATTGTATTCTTTTTGAACCACTAGTGTTGTTTCTGATATTGCTTTGCTGCATCTACTCCTATCTTGGTTCCACCTAAAGTAACTATATTGATATTATCCCATCATCCTCTCTAGTTTTTGCGGAAATCCATTGAACACTCTGGTTATTCTAGTTCCTCTTTTACTGTATCTTTATCAGAAGTGTCAAACAATCTTCTGTATTATGATCTGCTACACGAAAATACATGCATGTTGTGGGTGATAGT